>JAFEMH010004347.1:0-214103 GCA_022495995.1 Adenophora triphylla var. japonica
TTGAGAAGCTACTCGGGTAGGATTCATCGTAGTCATCGAATATCCGACATGGTTATCCAATATTGTGACCGTCACCAAGGCTAATGGGAAGGTGCGCCGTCGTGTGGATTTCCGAGATCCGAACAAGGCCAGCCCCAAGGACGATTACCCTTTGCCAAACATAGACATCCTGGTGGACTCCACCGCCAACTACGAAGTCAAATCCTTCGTTGATGGCTTTGTGCTACAACGCGAGATCAAGATGGCCGAGGAAGACCAAGAAAAGACACCTTCACCACACCGTGGGGAACTTATCGTTATACGGTGATGCCATTTGGGCTTAAGAACGCCGGGCTACTTGCCAAAGGGCAGCGACCGCGCTTTTTCATGACATGATCCACAAGGAGATTGGAGGTCTATGTAGACGACATGATAATTCACTCCAAAGGCGAGGATGGGCAGCACTTTGTTGACTCGCGAAAGTTCTTTTCGAGAGGCCGAGACAACATTCCATGAGACTAAACCCCGCCAAATGCACCTTCGGAGTAACAAGGGGAAAAGTGCTTGGGTATATGGTCACGGGAGCGAGGTATCGAAGTTGACCCCCGAAAGATCAAAACCATTATGGATATGAGGCCACCTCAAACCCGCATGCAAGTCAAGAGCTTTATGGGAAAACCGCAAGACATCGCCCATTTCGTCAATCACCACCACTATGTGCGAGCCCATCTTCAAGCTCATGAAGAAGAATGTAGATACCGAATGGACCGAAGAATGCCAGGATGCCTTTGACCGCATTAAGGCATACTTAGTACATCCTCCGGTGCTATGCTTCCCCCACATAAACAAACCTCTTCGTTTCTATCTCACCGTCACCGATACGGCATTGGGGCTATGCTTGCTCAGAGAAGAAAGACTCTCGAGTAGAAAATGCCATTTACTTTGTCACTTCGGAAGCCGCAGGAAGTGAGCACAATTACTCAAAGATGTGAAAAGACTCTGCAGATCGGTCCGGGTAGTCGGCAAGCCGAAGCATTATATGCAAGCCCACCCCGCGAATTTGGTCTCAAAAATGGACCCCATCAAGTACATCTTTGATAAGCCTTCCCTCTCGATGCGTCTAGCAAAGTGGTCTTTCTTCTTGCGTGCAGTACGACATCAACTATGTGACCGTAAAGGCCATCAAGGGTCAAGCGTTGTCGACCACCTCGGCGAACTTCCCCAAGAATGAGGACAGAGGGCCCGAACCCCAATTCCTGTGATGAAGGGATCTTTTGCAACGAGCCCAAAAACCGATGGCAATTATTCTTTGACGGAGCCGCTAACAAAAGAGGAAACGGCATAGGGATGCTACCGGTCGATCCGAAAGATGAGCACACGCCAATAGCCCTCAAGTTGAACTTCCCCGCCACGAACAATCTCGCCGAGTACGAAGCCTCGCATTGCCGGGTTTGGAAGCCGCCTTAGAAAGGAATGTCAAGGAGCTCGAAGTTTACGGAGACTCACTCGATCATCAACCAGGTCTCCAACAAATGGAAGACTCGTGGACCCTAATCATGCAGCGGTATCATGCCCATATGGAGGAGTTGACTCGGACAGCTCGTAGAAGTGACTTTCCACTACTTGCCAAGGGAAAAGAACAGATTCGCAGATGCCCTAGCTACTCTAGCCTCATTGGTAGAGATCCCCGAGGGAAAAGCCATAAAACCCTTCCGAGTGGGTAGAAGAGAAGCCCTGCCTTCCGTCGTGAAGTAGACCCGGGACCCGAGCCTATAAAGGAACCCCGGTACAATCAAATTTACCAGCTTCCTCAAAGATGGAGAGTCGCCTTTCGTAGACGAAGAAGGTAGACCAAAAGAAGGCGTCGAGCCAAGAGCTTACAAGCCCCGAAAAGGTTGGCCTCACATTATGTCATTCTAGGAGGCAACCCGTACAAGAAGCGGTATCAAGGACCACTCCTCTTGTGCGTCACTCAATAAAGGGCCAAAGAGTTGATGACCGAAGTCCACAATGGTCCCCGCGGTCCTCATACGAATGCCAGCAGCCCCGATGCAAGTGATCCTCGAATGGGTTACTACCGGATTTCCATAGAAATAGATCGTGTCCAAGACGTCCGAGCATGCGACAAGTGCCGCCGGTTTGCCAACCTCAACCATCTCCCGCCTCATGACTCTGCACCGCATGACGACTCCTTGGCCGTTTGCAACTGGGGTATTGATGTGATAGGGAAAATAGCCCCGACAGAAGCAATGGGCATGAATTTGTGCTAGTAGCCATCGACTACTTCACCAAGTGGGTAGAGGCCAAGTCCTACAAGGTCCTCACTTCCAAGAAGGTTGCCCAGCTTTATCAAAGAAAACATAATGTGCGTATATGGGGTGCCCAACGAGATCATTTCTCGATAATGGGTCGCACTTCGAAGGAGACTCGGCGATAGGTTACCGTCGTAGTTCGAATCACTCGCCATAAGTCGTCCCCGTACATGCACTCGACTAATGGAGCCGTGGAAGCCGCTAATAAGACGCCGAACGGATCATCCGAAAATGGCCACCCGTGGTCGTGATTGGCCCGAAAAGCCGCACTTGGCACTCGGGGCTACATAACGTCCGTCGAATGTGCCTACAGGAGAAACTCCTTTTGCCCTAACCTACGGGATGGAAGCAAAGAGTTACCGGTAGAGTTGGAAATCCCGTCATTAAGGGTCCTCCCGAAAACAAGGTCAATGAAGTAGAATGGTTGCGTAGCCTGCATGACGAGTTGGCCCCGCTTGATGAGAGAAGGCTAAAAGCCATGGAACACACCCGAGCCTACCAGAGGCGAATGGCCGCAGCGTTTGACAAAAAGGTTAAGGCCAGTAGACATCAAAGAGGGTGACTTAGTGTTGAAAGTGAAGCCCCCTACCGTAGACAACCCCCGGGAAAATGGGAACCCGTTTGATCGGCCCTTATGTGGTGCGTAAGATACTATCTGAGGAGCCATGAAGCTTGCAGACCCGGACGGCAATCCCTTTGTCCACCCAAATAATCGGTGATAAGCTCAAGATACTATGTCTAAAAAAAAAATAAAAAAAGAAGAAAAAAAAAAAAATCTTAGTGCAAAAAGAGTAATACCTACTAGGCCGAAAACCCCAAAAAGGGCGGTCTAGGCAAAAGACAGGGTTGCACATAAAAAAAAAGAAAAAAATCTTAGTGCAAAAGAGTAATGCCCACTAGGCCGAAAAACCCCAAAAAGGGCGGTCTAGGCAAAAACAAAGGCCGCACATAAAAAAAATAGTTCACCGTAATGAACTACGAAGACCCGAGCCCCTTAGTCTTTCTTGTAAAAGGGGAACGTAGGCAGCCATATATGGTTCGGTCTAAACAATAAAAAAGGGCAATCAAGCTTCCATGAAGTGCGTCCTAAACAATGAAAATAAAGGGTATTTCGGTTTTCATAAAACAGTCCCAAGCAATAAGACATTTGAATTTCCATGAAATGTGTCTTGATTAATTTCTAAGATAATATTTCTTGTTCATTACAAGTTAAAAACTTCTTGATGAGTTCTAGCACGGTCTACTCTTGACTCTCGCTAACCTCGCTACAAAGATCTAAAATACAAAAAATGCCTAATAAAACTACCGTGTTTGCAAAATGGCAATAAGGGAATCCTAAGAAAAGATCTCGTCGCCGTCATTCGCCGAGTCTTCTTTGGTCTTCTTCCCTTTACCTCGACCCCGTCGAAGTTTTCTTTCTCTTTTCTCTATAAGGTCGGTATCCTCATTCCGATCTCCGGTATCCTCACCGGAGCCTCTACCAAACCCGTGTCAATAAGTGCCCTCTCTACACGAGCACGAGTCCGCACTTCCTCCCTCTTCGAGCCTCACCAAAGGAGCAACCTCGGTACAATCTCTTGTATCGAGCCTCCATATCTCTCGATCAGTCACCCGACCGGTTATGGCGACTCGCCTTAGCCTCGGGCCTCCTCGTAGAGTCCTACTCGAGTCACGCGCCGGCCCCAATAAAGCCTCGACGTCTCTCCCCGTAATGACCCGAGTCGCTCCCATTTCCCTCTCGTACTCACTCCAAGTAGACAAAGTGGTCAAGATGGTGCTCTTCCCGCTCCCGAAGATAGTCCCCGGGTGGGAAAGCAAAGCAGGCGCCCAAGCCCTCGAGAAGAATGAGAAGCCGGGCCGGATCCTCATATCCAATGGCATCACCTCCATGGTCCGAATGTCCTCCCAACCGCTCAACGGTTCTCGTAAAGCCCCGAACCGCCCGGATACCAAGCAGGAATGTAGAAGGACGACCAGCAGTAACCCCGGAACCCTCACAAAGATAGGACTCCCAAATATCCTCCCGGGTCTGCAACCTCCATGAGGTATCCACCATCGGATGTCCGAAGTGGATAGCCTAGCCATTGTCGCCTCCCAGCCTACCCCGGTCCCGTTGCCTTGGTGCACCCCTCCGAGAAATCACCCAAGGGCACCGAGCCGGCAAAGCTCCCGGCAAAGCCCCGAGCCTCTCCCGCAGCCATAAAGTCAACACACTGACTCCTGCACCTCATGAAATGGTCTCCCTAGCCATCCCGTCAATGCCATGCAATGTCTCTCCCAAAACCAAGTGGGACAATGTCTTTCCCAGCCTCTGCGCCTCTCGACCATGTCCAAGAAACCGCTATGACAGATCCCCACTGACTCAAGCAAAGGAACAGAGCAGAAAATATGCAGAGAATAAAGGCATCCATAGCCACCGTGGTCGCAGCCTATAGCCGGAGACCCAAACCTGCCCGGGATATCGTAAAGGTCAATCCCGTCCGGGCTATCATCATCCCCTCACCTCTCCCAGAGAAATCCGCGTAAAAGATGCAAGCTTTGCCGCCACCGGCACGTCTTCGATCAGCGGAATAGATATAGCCTCAATTTCTGGACCCCCAATCAAGGCTCGGAAGTCTTCATGCGTTGGGACAATCTCGTTGTAAGAAAAGCAGTAAACGTGTCTCCGGACGTCCCAAAACCTTGCCGTCCGCTTCCTCAAAAGGTCCCAATCGGGCGGAGATCCTCAAATGCCATAAAGAATTGATCTTGAAGGAAGAATTAAGCAGCCCCTTGTGAAATTGGAAGTTGTGCTTTACCCAAGATTGAAGATCGGACAGAAAACGGTCTCGCTTCCCCTTTTGCAATCTGACGGGCTTCTCCATTGCAAAATGACCAAAGATGGTGCCTTTAAGTCCAAAATGTGCTCTGGGAACAATTGGGACAAGTCTAAGTTGAAAATGAAATGAAATGGCCAAGCCTTGATTTTATTCAGAAAATAACCAGCCTGCATGCAACCGTGAGCCGCACGGCTTCATTTGCCCTTAAGACCAAACCGCACGGCTACATTTGCCATCTCGCAGAAAATCTGCAAAGAACCAAAGTTGCTGCCCAAGGGAGTTTTCACCCCACTTTCTCAACCAAGACCTGTACAAAAACATGTTCAAAGGTCACCCAAGCATTCATATATCATTATATATCATTTTGGCCCCGTTTCAGCCCCAATTCCAAGCAAAAAACTGCCCCGAGACTCAAGTAATATGCAAATTAATAAAAGCATAAATAGAAAGCAAATAAATTGTTAATATATTGTCTTCGCCCCATCGGCGCCCAAATAAAGCAAAAAATAAACAAAATGTGCATAAAAACGTGTTCATTGTTTGTTTTTGTTCCTAATCCACTCTAGAGACCTCCTAGGCCTCCGATTCTTCTTCTTCTTCATCGCCGCTCGCCTCGTAGACGCTAGCCTCCCTCATCAAGTCCTCCCGGTCGCTCACATCGTACGCATGGACATTATCGTGCCCATACTCACCAAATGCCTGCAATGTCGCATTGGGTCCCCGTCCCCGAGGCATGGCACTGGAAGAGTACTCCGAAGCCGATGAGGTAGACGATGTGCCCCCGACATGCCTTCTCTTGCGCCCGGGCTCCTGTGCATCCGCCGCCGCTTTGAAGTGCAGCCGCCTTCCTCGTAAGGGACCGCACATGTCTTTCCACTCGTTCGCCCGACCAATCATTATAGGTGAAAAGAGGAGAAAAATCTCGTAAAATCTCGTAATTGCAAAAAGCAAAGAAAGCCGAAAAGGGAAAGACCCTAAAAGTATACTTACAAAGGTTGCCAAAGCAGTGGTATACTGGGCTCCCTAGTGTCGGGACAGAATCCTCATCCTCCTCGCACTCCGTGGACCACATAAGACAAAAGTGCAGGAGGGATCGGCGGGTCAGCAGGCTCATCCTCCCCATATCCCCGAGTGACCGCCGCCTTCACGCCTTCGTGGCGTCCTCGTGCGCCGCTCCACAAACACAACAGTAGGGGGTATCCATGTCAGTACTCCTCGCCGGCCACGCCCGCCCGGTACCTAGCAATCTCATCTCGCCCGCTAATCCCCGGGCCGTAGCATCCGTGGCTGGAGGATCATGGGGAGTAATGGCGTCCAAGGGAGGGACATGGCCATGCCGCTAGAAAATCGGTCCCCAGTAGATGACATCACATGTCGCCCCGTCGCCCATCTCCTCTCGCCTCGTCGCCTCAATGGCCTCTCCTAGCAAAATCTCCGGATACCGCCCCAAGGGTAGAAGTCCACTCCATCGTGCCCATCCCCGTTGATGACCGGCCTCACCATCTTATAATCAAAAGTGATCGGGTCTTTCCCGTTAACTTATCCCTCGCATCTCCTCCAAATGACCATAGCAGGGAAGATGGTGATATCGCTCCGTTGGTTCCAAGGAAAGAACCCAATCACCTCACGTAACTGCACTCGCATGTTCAAAACATCAAAAAGGGTCATTTCTCTTTCATAAAAGTCTCAAGACAGAAGACAGAAAGAGAAAAGAAAGAGGGATTACCTCAAGGGCAAATGAAAAGGGCCCATGGAAGCAGCCTTTGTTCCGACCGTACATGTCCAGAGAAGTAGAGCTCCGCCAATCCGGCCTCTCCCCAAGAGACCGTCCCTATCCCATCTACATCCTCCGTGAGAGTCGAGGAGGCTAGTCATGGCCGTAGTCCCGTAATTAGCAAAGATGGTGACCGACAAAGATCAACCACACAAAGGCTCTAGCAAGCCGCGGGCGCCACCTCACTAACGGCAAAATCCCGTATGCAGCTTCGGGATCGCCACCTCGACGTTCCGCGTCTCCATCCCTATCCCTCGGGAATTAACTTAAACCCGACCAAAGCTCTAACTCCTCACCGTGATATGGTCCCTCCAAGTCACAGGCCTCCCAGCCGAACTCAGAGGCCGCTGATAGCCGTGAAATCGGCCGGGAGTCACCGTCAACTCTCCCCAGCTCAGATGGAAGCTATGAGTGGTGTCCCACCAAAACTCAGATAGGGCCTGGACCAAGCCCTTACTCTTAGAGGTGATATGAATCCCCCTGCCGATAGCCTCAATGAATAAATCTAGGCCGGTAGCCCGCACCAGCTGCTTGGGGTTCCTCCCATTCTTCTCGAAATCTGGCATCCTCTGCCAAAGCCTGACTGCAATCTCAGAAGGTCCCCTGGATTTGTTCTCCTGTAGGAAGAACGCAAAAGAAATGTGTCAGTCCTTCATCATTTTCAAAAGCATGCATGTATTCAAAAAAGTGCACATGTTTTCAAAAGAAAAGCATTCATAAAAATTTTTCTAGCATCCTTTGCATGAAAAAAACACGTCTTTCATCACTTGAAACACGTCATGTCAAGCCCCATTGCTTTCCTAAAGCACAAAATCACAATTTTCAAAATTCTTTGCACATAAGCATTATTTTTTCAACAAAGTGGCATGCATGAATCCTTTTCATTGCCCAAAATTTTGTTTTCTCATTGATAATCAAAATTTTGACCTAGTTCTAGCACATGCAAGAACTCCGTCTCATTTTTAAACAATTATCATCTTTACTTTATTATCGAGAAAAAAGTGGGTCATTCTCATTATTTTTGTCAAATAAATTGCACATGCATATTCTTAGCCTCATAGGTTAATCATCAATGTCTCAAAATCATTCAAAAATCCTAGGAAAATTCTAGAAAATTCTTAAAATTCGGGTCAAGCCCTAAATCAATCAATACTCAATCAAAATCGACGGAATCGAGCCAAATAAGAACGCTTACCCCAACCGGTCGCGGGTTCGTCGATTTGTGCTCTCTTCTCCCCGGATAGAGCTTCGATGGAGGCGTAAGAAAGTCATACTTTCTCTCCGTTCGAACGAGTTCCTTCCTCCTCCTTTGAGCGGCCGCGGAGATGTTTCTTCTAGCTTGTCTCGGCATAGGATTGCCCTCCGGATCCATTCTTGATCAAAGGAAGCAAGGGAATTGAAGGATTTTCAAATTTTCTCTCCTCTCTCTCTCTTCCTCGGCGTGTTCTTGGGCGGCAATAATGCCCAATGCCCGTTCAAATCAGGTTTTAAATAATCTGGAAAAATTAATCTTCCAGCCGTACGGCTTCTTTTTCCCCCATCTCATGTCGGGCGGCCTCATTCGCTCTGAGCAGAAATTATAATTTTGCCCCTGGACTTTCCACTTGGGCCTACAATTCCCGTTATCCTTTAACTAAGATAACACCCTTTTCAGAAGATATCCCTTATCTCCTAATGCAATTAAGCTTTTTTCCCAGTCGCCTCCGTTAATTCCGTTATAACCGGATAACGATAGGTGACAACCTCCGAATTGTCGAAATCCGAACTTAAGCTACCTCTATCACGAATAGTGAAGTATGCTAAGTTCTCTAAACTTAAGCTACCTCTATCACGAATAGTGAAGTATGCTAAGTTCTCTAAACTTAAGCTACCTCTATCCCGAATAGTGAAGTATGCTCAAGTTCTTCTAAACTTTAGCTACCTCTATCCCGAATAGTGACGTACGCTCAAGTTATCTAAACTTAAGCTACCTCTATCCCGAATAGTGAAGTATGCTCGAGTTCTTCTAAACTTAAGCTACCTCTATCACGAATAGTGAAGTATGCTTCAGTTTTCCAACTTTAGCTACCTCTATCACGTATAGTGACGTAAGCTCTAGTTTCTTCGTGTGACAACCTCCATTAATTGTCAATCGTGTGACAACCTTCATTAATTGTCAATCGTGTGACAACCTCCATTAATTGTCAATCGTGTGACAACCTCCATTAATTGTCAATCGTGTGACAACCTCCATTAATTGTCAAAACCCTCAAGGATCCTAGACATCGTTCCTAACTATCTAGTGATGCTTGAACTACGATCAAGGCTTGATTCCTCCGGATACGTAGGTAGCCTTTCATAAAAGGTCCAAACATCCGACCACTTTGGTCACCCTATTCCTTCGTCACTCATCGCTGATGAAGTAACCCCTCATAGAGGTCTAGATATCTGACCACATCGGTCACTTCTAGTATATCCCCAAAGAGGATCAATTGCTTGACCTCCTAGGTCATTTTCTCTTCTACTTCCCCAAAGAAGAGACCAGCTTCTCTTCTCCATTCCTCGGCGGATCTATTCCGAACTACGGCCTGGCTTGATTCCCACTCGGGATACGTAGGTAGCCTTCCAGAGGTTCAGCCACTCGACCACCTCGGTCTCTCAATCCGTCTCGGCATTCGCCAGATCGGATCCTTTTCTATCGACAACCCCACTTGCCTTGCAAGTGACGTTGTCGAGGGGCTTCTGTAAGTACCCAAATCTGGCTCATGCCTTCCGGTTAAATTTCCCGACAATTTCGGTAAGTTTCCCGGTAATTCCCCGGACCTTCCTAGTGTTCCGAAAATATTCCGGAACTGTTCCAAATTAATTAAGGGCTGAAAGGGAGGCTTATCCATTAAGAAACACGTTTTTCTTAATTGGGAGGAAAGTTCTAGAATTTGCCACCTTGCATGTTTCTAGAAAAGCTGAGTCACAGGGGATAATGCCGCACGGCTGCATTAGCCCAAGGTCTCTGTCCGCACGGCTTCATTGGCCTTATCCAGACTGCCTATAAATAGAGCCCTCCTCTACCCATTTTCAAAAGAACAACAATACCATCAATCACACATAATACGAAGAAGACACTCCCAAGAGCTGCTGGAAGTCCAAGAAGGTGAAGAAGAGGCCAAGAAGCCACCTCCCTCCTCCTTGAAGATCCCAAGATCAACCTTTCCACCTAGCTCAATCCAAAGAAGAAGAGGAAGCCATTGGTAACCTCTCACACCCTAAACTTGCATCCTAATTGCTCTATGTGATTCTAATTGCTCATTGCATTTCATATATTGCTATTATCTTGTTTGGGACTTGGTAGACTAAAGATCATATCTTTATACCCCCTTTCCCCCTTTGCATGCATTAGGCATCCTTTGCCATTAAAGATGTAATCTTTTGAATCAAAGGTGCATCCTTTGCACCTAAAACCCTATTTTTACATAAAAATATCATCTTCATGCATCCTTTGCATATAAAAATCCAATCTTTATGATAAAATGCATCCTTTGCATATGAAATCCTTTTTCAAGCATCCTTTGCATTAAAGATCATATCTTTATCCTAAATTAGCATCCTATGCTTTTCAAAATACAATCTTCATGCATCCTTTGCATATTTAAATCCCAATTTCTTCATAAAAATGCATCCTTTGCATAAAAATCATATCTTTATGCATCCTTTGCCAATAAAGATCATTTCTTTAAATCAAATGCATCCTTTGCAACTCAAAAATGTCATCTTTTCACTAAAAATGTCATTTTTACATGCATTCCCCCATGTCCCCATTAACAACCTTGGGACGGACCGGTGTAAAAGATCCTATCTTTACATCGTTCCTTCCATAAAGGTTTCATAATTTCTTTAGAAAGGGACAACCTTGAACCCTATATCTCCGATTATCACTTAAGATGAGTATGAAGCATCTATATGAGCTCGACCGTCTTAAAGTGTAGGATTGATGGGCTAAGGACCCTCCTTTTCTAAAGAACCTCATCTTTGACTATAAAGAGAGTCATTCTCTCGATCATGCAAAGTCCCGAGGTTAAAAATGCAATGATCACAAGTCCAAGATGAGGACGGGATCATAATCCCGAATACATAAAAACCAAGAAATCCCGAGCGACAACCAATAAATGGTTTGTACGTCCGGAAGACGACTTGGGACATTCCCCCCCTTTATTTTCAAACACATGCACACAAGAAAGCACGCAAGCAAGCACGATTAATGAAATCTTGGGAGACTTGCTCCGGCAAGGCACCTTGGGTGAACAACGATCCGTTCTTCCCAAGGGGTAACTTAACCTCCGAACCCATAAAACCTTTTTTTCAAAGTTTTGAGGTAATCAAAATGGCGTGGCGACTCCGTTTTTCAAATTAAACCGGATGTCTTCAAACTCGCGTGAATTTCCAAATACACCGAAATTTGGGGCACACATTCACAAACCCCCTTTTATATTCCAAATCAAAATCCCTTTAAACCCCAATATGATATATACCGGCCAAAATTACTGACGGCTCCGTTAACTATACCATCTCTCTCACTTGTCAATTTTCAAATTCAGTTTCGTTCAAATTTTGTGAATTTTCTTGGATAACTAATTTCTCGTACTCGTATAAGCTCGAGATGACGCCGGAGGAAGAGAGCTTGACGGTACGAGACATTGCAATGGTCGCCGACGCTGATTCTGAGGAAGCAATGTCTTTTTTATGTTGTCACTTTAACGGTATTTCCTTGTTCCCAGGTTTTCATTCCCCCCCCCCCTTTTTGCTTCTACAATGTTCAATTTGTTTGTCGGAATGGCGTTTTGTGTCTGATTTTTAAGTTAGGGTTTTAGTGGGTAGTGTTAATGTTACCAGATTAGATGGGCGCAGGGGATAATATTGTTGTAATACTTGTGTGTTTAATTAAATGTAGGGGTTGAACATAGCTGATTCATATTAGAATACCTATTTGAATTAAGAAATTAAACTGTTTGTAAATCTTAAAAGTGGTAGCATTAAAGCAGGATCTAAGAAAGATGGTCAATTTACATGTTTCGAGTTTCGTCTGATGATAACTGTTCCATTTTTTGAATGTTCAACCTAGCCTATATGCTTTCTATTCCAAGAGAGACCCAACAAACAGACTGATTGTCTACATCTCCTTAGAGAGACTAAGTAACAATTTTGCCGCTTTACTTGGAGTTTTGGCAATCCAGGAACCAAGATATTCCCCTCTGCATCCTGATTCGGAACTATCAATTATCCATTTTATTAATAATTTCACATTGTTAACTGCATAAGATTGAGAAAAGAAAACTAGCAACCCCCAACGACTACAAGAATCAAATTCATGAATACATCATAAATCATGTAGAATGTTTTTACTTGTAAAATAGAAATCAATTGAAATTTTTCTTCAAAATCTTGATTGTGTTGCTCTCTGCTCTCGATTATTTCATTTTTTTATGATTTATCAACGTATTTTGTTATATATATACTACGTTAACTGTCTCTGTTTAGTCTTTTGTTTATGTGTTATTCAATTTGAAATAATTAGGTCTTATATCATATGGTATAAGATGCTATAAGACCTACCAGTAGACTTACACCCTGAATTAATTATTGATATTTTTTTTTTGCAGAATATTTTCTTTTTATCTGATATTGTGATGGAGTCTGATGTGATTGTACTGTTGTATAAGAAGATGACATGTCATCGATTGTGAAAAACAAGGATACCATGATAAAAGATGATGCAAGGATCCATTGCAGAAAAGGAAAACACTCTCTATGTCATACATTTTAGCTGGGAAACGGTCTTGTATGTTGGTTAGAGGAGGAGTTACAAAGAGAAAGATGACATGTTGTCGATGTGGAAAAGAAGGATACCATAATAATCTAACTAGAACACCGGAACATGTCCTATACCAAGATTATATGTTGTTACTAGGTTCAATCAATTTAATTTCTATGAATCTATTGTTGGTACTGTTGTATAAGAACATCAAGTGATCTTATAGATATAAGATATGTTGTTGTTTATGATGTTGTAGATGACTTATAGCAGGTCTTATACCTTTTGCTATAAGACCTCTTATTAGTGTTGTTTTTGATGGTATAAGACTAGGTGTTATTATTCTTACAATTTGTGTATGACTAATAATAGGTCTTATACCTGTTACTATAAGACCTCTTATTAGTGTTTTAACATTTTATTTTTGGTCTTATATCAGTTGCTATAGGACCAATTAAAGGGCTTATATCTTTGTATATGATGTTACCAGGTCCTATACTAGTTGCTATAGGACCAATTAAAGGGCTTATAGCTTTGTATATGATATTGACAGGTCCTATACCAATTGCTATAGGACCATTCAAAGGTCTTATTGCTTTGTATATGATGTTGCCAGGTCCTATACCAATTGCTATATGACCAATTAAAGGGTTTATAGCTTTGTATATGATATTGACAGGTCCTATATCAATTGCTATAGGACCATTCAAAGGTCTTATATCTTTGTATATGATATTGACATATCCTATAACAATTGCTATATGACCAATTAAAGGGGTTATAGCTTTGTATATGATGTTTCCAGGTCCTATATCAGTTGCTATAGGATCATTCAAAGTTCTTATTGCTTTGTATATGATGTTGGCAGGTCCTATACCAATTGCTATAGGACCAATTAAAGGGTTTATAGTTTTGTATATGATGTTGGCATGTCCTATACCCATTGCTATAGGAACAATTAAAGGGGTTATAGCTTTGTATATGATGTTGCCAGGTCCTATACCAATTGCCATAGGACCAATTAAAGGGCTTATAGCTTTGTATATGATGTTGCCAGGTCCTATACCAGTTGCTATAGGACCAACTAAGGGGCTTATAGCTTTCTATATGATGTTGTCAGGTCCTATACCAATTGCTATAGAACCAATTAAGTGGCTTATAGCTTTGTATATGATATTGACAGGTCCTATACCAATTGCTATGGACCATTTATACTATTTTATACTATAGATTCTCTAAAAGTAAATCAGCTATTTTATAATAATAATAATTAATTCAGTCTCTGTCAATTCAATTTCTGGAAAACTCAATACTTCTCTCTACAAAACTTTCTCTCTCTAGAATTTTGACAATCCAAATGATTTCTTCTTCGACTGTGCGATCGTCGAGGTCTCACATTCCTCACGGACATGGACATCCTCCCCCTGCGACTGGTGGTAATAACACTAGTTCGTCGGCTTCTAGAAGCGTCACCGGTGGCGGTCATGCCGTTCGCTCCAAGACGCCTTCGTCTTCGTCTTCTAGGCGCTCTGTTACCCCTAATTCTCGCTCTCACTCCATTGATAAGGACGACCTCTCAGGTATCTTCTTCTCACTTGATTTCAACGGCCGCCCTCCTACTGCTCCAATTGCTTCAGAATATTACAGCTTCCTCCTCCTACTTCTCCGTGCCCTAGTTGTTCCACCTCCTCCTTCTGTAGTCATGAGAGGTTACGGAAAATTAACAGCGCTTATGGTCCGTTAAGGTTGGGGTTTAGTGGGATTTTCATCTCAAATGGGTTAAAATGGCTTATTAATCTAGACTATGGGTTTAAGAGTCCTTGACTCAAATATTTTTTATTTAAAGAGTTAAAATTTGTCCCAAAATATTTACTCCCTTCGGCCTTAATTATAAGGAAAAAAAAGACTACTTTTACACATATTAACAAAGCAATTGAAGTTGTTTAATTATCTTGATTTTATAATGAAAATGTGTTAACATATTCTTATACTCCTATTAAACTTATAATAAATGTTTACTTGTATTTAAAAATAAATGATTAATTGGGTACTTTGATAAAATAGCATTAAATACAGAGTCCATTTTGGGGGAAACTTGTTTCTCCATCAGTTATAAAAAGTCCACTTTCTAATTTTGAGTTTCGAGCGTAAAACATTGAGTTTCGAGCTTAAAACACTGAGTTTAGGCGTTAAAATACCTAGAAGTTAAAACATCGAGTTTAGGCGTTAAAACACCGAGTTAAGATTAGTAACTAAAACATCGAGTTTATGTCTTAAAACACTGAGTTTTTGCCTTGAATTTTTTAAAAACAAGACTTTTTATAAGTTTGGGGGAAACAGAGTTCCCCCAAAATTTTCTGTTAAATACATGCAATTAATGAATTTTGCATTAAAATAATGATATTAGTTTAAATTTAAGGCAAAAAAAATTAATTTTTTGCTTATGATAATGCCCAAATGGAGTATTGTTTTACTATTATCTAGGCGTTTTTATCATTGTTTTCCGTCCATACCCTCGTTAATGATTCTGAAATACTCCCTCCGTCCCAATAAGAACTTCCACTTTTTTAAAAATCATGCAAATTAAGAAAATGGGAGGAAAGTAAAGATGTTGTGAGTGTAATTTGAAAATAGGAGAGAGAATGAGTGGAGGGAATAGTAAATTATAATAGTGTTGTGAGTATTAAAATAACGAGGAGAGAGAATGAGTGGAGAAAATAGTAAAGATTCTTTTGCCAAAAAAGGAAAGTGGAAGCTATTAGCGGGATACCCAAAATGGCAAAAAGGGAAGCTCTTATTGGGACGGAGGGAGTAGTCATTATAAAAACATTTAATTAATTAGGTAATTGAATTGTTTTAAGGGCATTTTGGTCTATTTTATAAAAAATATGACAAAATATAAAGCAATAAATTTTGGGATGGACTCCTTAGTTATAAATTAAATATTGTATTTTCAAATAAAGAAATAATATATAGGAATAAATAATTAGAAATAAGAAACATGTTTTTTTTTTTTACAAAGAAACAGATTAATTTCTTGAATCAAACAAATTACTACTTCCTCCAAATTGAATGATCATTTAGGTTCCAAAATGAATGGTTATTTAAAATTTTTCTATCAAATACTCCTTCCGTCCCGGTCGAAGTGTCTCAAAATGAAATCGGCGCGAGAATTAAGGAAAGTGATGTAAAAAAGAGAAAAAGGTTAAATGTTATGAGTATGAAAAATTAAATAGGAGAGAGAATGAGTGGGAGGAATAGTTAGGAGAGAGAATATTGTGAGTGCAAAAATAAAGTAGGAGAGAGAATGAGTGGGATAGGAAAAGTATAAAAATAATAAAAACTTTCCTTTTTGGGATTGAGACATTTAAAATGGGACGCCAAAAAGAAAAGTTGAGACACTTGAAGCGGGACGGAGGGAGTAACTTTTTTCCTAAATGATTTTTTTTTCATTTTTTTATAGTTTATTATTTTTTGCAAAACTAAAATTATAAAAAAACAATATCTATAATTATTTCTGTTAAAAATTAATATTTCAAAATGACTTTTAAATTCAAAATAATCATAGGGGCATTTACCAAAAACTACTTTTAAAATATAAATATTACAAAAAAAAACACACAGATTGAATATTACAAAAAACTCTTATAATATTACAATTTTTTTATTTTCTTATTTTTGCATTTATTTGTCAAATAACTGATAAATGCATTGATAAATGCATTTATCAGTTATAAACAACTGATTAATGCATTAATCAGTTGTTTAACCAAAAAACCAAGCACCAAATACTCTTTAAAAACTGATAAATGAAATTATTAGTTATAAACAACTGAACGATATAAATCGAGTACGACTATTGGTCATAAATCGGGCAAGACCCAATGGATTGGGCCCAAAGTAAAATTCATACAAGTCTCAAATGCGACATAGGGAATGGCTTCCCTACCTATGCTCGTCAGGCTTACTCGTCATTTTCCACTATGTCGACCTATAAATATTAGAGCGAATATTATGACTAAGGCAAAAGTACTAAAATATGCCGACAAGGCATATACAAAGGCCGACCAATGCCTCAGCAAATGACGACCATAGCATCCTCGGTCAAACATCCAGACAAGGGGAATGGGCTTCCCTACCCTTGTCGACCTCCTTTCTCGGCATTCACACATGCCGACCAATGTCAT
Source organism: Adenophora triphylla var. japonica (assembly GCA_022495995.1). Taxonomy (NCBI): domain Eukaryota; kingdom Viridiplantae; phylum Streptophyta; class Magnoliopsida; order Asterales; family Campanulaceae; genus Adenophora; species Adenophora triphylla. Next base: position 16,857 of record JAFEMH010004347.1, read on the forward strand.
ATGCCGAGTAGCAAGACTTCTAGGCATACGTGCAGAATAGGGATGGCAATTTAACCGAACCCGATCCGTTCCGAAGAGTGATCTGATCCGAAATTTTTGGATTTGGTAGGGTTTTTCATGATCCGATCGGATTTCGGATCGGATTTGGTTTAGGTATGATCCAATCCGATTTCCTTCAATTTATTATCCAATCTGATATCCGATCCAATCCGATCCGCTTTCATTAACCTTACTATTTTTCATTTATATATATATCCAAAAAATTATTTGTCAAAAATAATAAAAATTAGCATTTGCCTTGGATTGGCCTTGGCTCGGCCTTGGCCTTGCCTTGGTCGTGGCCTTGCCTTGGCTCGGCCGTGGCCTGCAGGAGTTTATCCCACATCGAAACAAAAGCTAAGTAAAATGAGGCGCCTGGGCTCGGCCTGTGTAACGACCCTAACCCTAGACACAATTTTAGTATAACATTATATACTTTAATATTAATATCAACCTTATGTGTTTATTTTATATCTTTAAATTTCTTATATTAGGATAAAATGATAAGGAAATAAATAGTGTTCTAAAGGAAAAAATAATAATTAGAAATAAATAAAGTAATAGAATAGAGTGGTAATAAAATGGACAAATAAAATATTTTGGGTTGAGAGAATTAATTTAAATTGATGAAAGAGTTTTGGTAGGGAATGTGTGGAGTGGGGGACAATTCCCCTAAAACCCTCCCCCAAATCCCCTAACATCCGGCCCCCCTTCCCCTTTTTACCATCTATACACTCCACCTCCCCTCCTTCTTCATCTTCTACTTCTTCCCTTTCTCTCTCTCAACTTTCCATGGAAGCCATTGTTGAAGCTTCATCTTCCAAGGCTCCTACCAAGATCAATCCTTCACCATTTTTAGATCCGAGAGCACTTTTGGAATCGGGAGACCAAGGGGAGTTCTTCAAGCTAAAGAAATCCATGATCCATCTCCCATTTTAATGTGAGTTATTATGACCCTTCCTTTCTTTGAATGTTCATGATCTATGGATGTTGTTATTGTTATTATGATGATTGTTAATGCTTTAGAAACCTTCTTGGAAGTGGAAGAATTGATTTATGAAATGGGTGGAGTTAAATTAGGAGATTTAACTTGAAATGAAATAATGAAATGGTTGGGAACTTTATAAGAGTTGAGTGCTTGGTTAATGAAATGGAAAGAGGTTAATGTTCTTGGAAGATGATCTAGGATGTAAGAAATGGATGGAGATAGATTAATGGGATAAACTTGAATGAAGTAGTGAAATGGGTGGGAGACTTGGTGATAAATAATCTAGATCTACATGATCTTGGGTTTAGATGATTTAAGATGAGTTATGTAAGGTTAGAATCCTCCTTGGTGTTCTTGAAATGAAGAAAGATTTAAGGGAAAATAATCTATGTAAAAATAAGTTGGAAATTCGAAATGTGCTTGAAAATGGTCTTGGGCGGTCGCCCAAGTGGTGATGAGCGGCCGCCCATCTTGGCAGAAGTTAGGGTGCTTGGAAATCCCTCTTGGGCGGTCGCCCAAGAGGTTATGGGCGGTCGCCCATGTTGGCAGATTTGGCCTAGTTCCCCGTTTCGCCGAATTTTCACTAGTAACCTCCTAGCTTGATCCTTAACCAAAATAAAGTTTGGAACCGACCTTTTCGGATAGGAAATAATCCTTTTAACCTAAGTTATACTTAGGACAATTGTATCATTTAATGACACCTTAATTGGGTTACTATGGAACTACGGAAGCACGTTAAGTCTGAATCAGAAATTGTTTGGAAATCTTAGTTGATCTCTTATAAATTGTGACTCCCACTTGGTAATTTGAGCTTGAGCCTTTATAGGAGCTATGTAGTAATGTATAGTGACCTTGTAGGATGGATCGATAATACTTCCTTGCCTTACTTGAGTTCATATACATTGTTATATTGTGCATGGTGTGTTAATTAATTGTTGCACTATGATATTGATTGAACATGAGTATATTTTACCATGTGACTATATTGTTTATCCCCTTTGTGGATTATTTGGTATTGTTATATGGTATTCGGTGTGGATTATGTGTTTATATGGATACCTTACTTGAATTTAAATTCGTTAATGGTATTATGCATAGTGTATTACATGAAACTTGTTGCACTATAGTATGGATGAATCATGAGTATATTTTACCATGTTGTTATATGATTATCCCTTTTTGTGGATTATAATTCAAGTAACTATTATGTGCTTGAATGCGTTCGGGTGGGTATGATGGAAGTCAATCAATTATTGATTTGTTCTATAAGTGATTGAAGGTCCATCATACCGTGACCCTCCCCTCCTCTCGTGGCCACAGAGCGGGGCCTGCAGCGACCGTATTGAGCATGAAGAAGCCTTTACGTGACTGATGCGATTGGTGTACCGGGGGAATATATTATTTGTGGATACTCTATTATAGGTATCTTTTCTTATATGGATCTCTGGGTATGAGTCCTATAAGAGGTGAATGTGCTGGAGGCAATTCACCAAAGAGTGGAGTTTTACTCCCACGTTGTACGACTTATTGTTCGAGACGGGAAAAGGTAAAATGAGGTAACGTAATGTGTTTACCGCTTCCATAATGTGTTATGTGCTACCATGCTATGTGTTACACTTTGTTGGCATCTTCTTTGCATTCATAATAGCTCATTGAGATTTATTCTCACCCCTCTCCCTTCTTGTTTTAGATTCCGAGACAGGTGGTCCGACCAAGTAAGGGCGGAAAGGAGTGTAGAAGTGGTATTTTGGGTATTGTCGGGTTATGTGTAGGTTGGTGTAGAAAGTGATTGTTGGCACAATTATTTTAAAGGGTTTGTATTCATAAACTGTAATTCTATATTATATTCGATATCTTTTTGTAACTAAAACCGTTTATTACTTTTAAGGTTAGTCAACTCTTCCTCCAATGTGGAAAGGAGTAGAGTTATTTTTAATTGGTTGTGTTTATGTTTGGAAGTTAAATCAAAGTTTTTTTTAAAGTTAAGGAGATTTGGCTTAGTTTGAGGACGCTTCAGCTCGGGACACGTGTAGGTTCCGGGTCGGGGTCCTCACAGTTGGTATCAGAGCTCGGTTAGAGTTCTCGGGTAGAGTCTAGCTGAGTGAGAGTGTGTGATAACTGACGTCGAGAGTTTAATGCAGGAATTTGTTCAAAGACAGAAAATGATATTGACCAACCAAGGAATCAAGGAAAGGTGAGTTTTGGAAAGATAGATTTCCCCACCATCATTTGAGGTATTTTACCTGTCTCAGGAGTTAGGATTCATACTTTCATAAATCTTCGTTCATTCGTTCTCATGTGGCATTACATTTCATCTTTTATTTGCATAATTGGCCTAAAAGTTGCCTTATGTGTTGGAGGTTCTATTTCTACGGGAGAGTACCTTGAATCATTATTGTTTATCATGGTGATTGTGATTTGGGAGGACTGTCGCAAGAAGCGAGTCTCCTTATCGATGTTTGATTTGCCTCCGTGTGTAGTCGAGGCGGATGAGTCATTACTTGCTATTATATCATATATGCATAAATGTCGAAAGTATGGCCTAAGGAATGTGAAGGTTATTTGAGTTGTGTGTTATCTTTGATTTAAAAGAACCTTGAGTTATTTCATGTACGGTGGTAAATGAATTGGTGAACTCTTAGTTTAGAGTTGGTCTATGGCCTAATTAAGAGCGGTTTATGGTTGCATAATTTGCGTGAGTATTTATACATTGGTGTCTCGTGGTGGAGACTAGATATATGAGACTAGTATTGAAAGTGATAGTCTAAGTGAGATTATATGAGTTATAAAATATCGCGAGTAAGAGATCTTATGAAACTAATATATCTTTGCCTTAGGTGCTATAAGTATTCTCTAAGGAGAGATTGATTGAATTCTTGCTACTAAATTGAATAGAAAATCAGATACTTTTGTAAGTAATATCACCCTATAAGTTGACTAAGTGGTGTTTTTCAAGTGAGTTTCAAAAATGGGTTTTCATCAGGTATCATACCAGGATATTGAAGCTGAGTAGATATAAGTCACTATTTTGGTATTCGGATCCCTAGATAGAGTATACAAATTGGGATGATGGAATTATGATTCAACTTGAGAAATTAATTGATAAAGAAGATAACTAGCTCAGCGATTCTTAGTAAGGATAAATTGTTACTGTATTTAGAAAAGATGATACTTGGTGGTTAATTATAGATTATAGAGATATCAAATTGGTAACTGTAAGCAATAAGTATTCGTTATCACTTGTTGATAATTTGCATGACTGGTTGTAGAAATTTGTAGGATGCCAAATGGTTATTAGTTGAATTTTTTTTTTTTTTGAGTGTTACAATTGCGGTGAATATTTGTTGTAAGGATATACTTAAGACAACATTTGTATCTAGTATGACCGTTTTGGTCTGGGGTTGTGTATTGGTTATGGAGAAGTAAATAGGGTAAATGTGAAGAAGTATAATAGATGTAGTATCGGTGACTTATAGGATCAACTTCAGAAATTGATAATATATGTATCTGGGTTGTTTTGAGAGACGATTATCATTAGTTGAGGAAATAAAATTGAGGAATTAGTGTGATGTTTGGTAGGTATGGGCGTTATGTGAATTTTGAGTTGTTGATGGTTATCGAGAGGTAAGTTAGTTACAGTACTATTAAGGTGTAATCGCAATTTGAGGATGATTTACCTAGTTTATAATCTTAATGATTGTTTTAGTGTTATTTATCGGGATAGTATTAGTATTGCAAGATTTTGTTTTCTTATAAAGAATTTAACTAAGTATAAATATTATGAGTGGTGGCTATACTATAAATAGAGGTCGAACAAGAATATCATGTTAAAAAATTGTTTTAAATGTGTTTTAGAACTTGGGATTTTATATTGGACCTCTGTGTGAGTATTTGTGCCCTTCGGGGATAGTATGATTTAATAAGGTCAATGAACAGTCTTTGGTGTGCATTAAAATCTATGAGTAATTTAATTATCTACCACTGGTATGGGAAGGTTGTAGATAATTAGATCACTCGAGTTATTTGGTTAACGTATCAAAATTTTAAAGATTTCTTAAAGATTTTGAGTGGTTTAGTTAATTAAAACTGGTATGGGACAGTTTTAAATAAATAAACCATTCGGGTCTCTTTGGATCTCTTTTTATATTATCATTTGAAATTCTGAAAGATGTTGTGAATTTTCGAAAGACATGTTACTTTAAAGTTATAGTTCGCACAGAAGCTAGTGGAAAGGCAACTTAGTTTCCCTAGAATGGTTAACTGTATTCAAGTTTTGATCAGAGAAATGATTTGATAAATGTGGGGTTGTTATTGTGTCGGTCGCAATAGACTCGGTTTTTGTTTTGGAGTTGGAACGGCTCCGTTGTGGGCGGCCAACCATTTGATTTGAATATTGATCTGTCTCTGGACCTGAAAATAAGTGGAACATTGAATTGTGTTATATAGTCGACCAGTGTCCCGTTTATAGAAATCATGATCTTATTAGCATGTTCATATTTATTGTTTCATGGGCAGTTATTTAATGTTTATATCATGAGATATTTATTGATAAAGTCCTCATATATGTTAGGAGATAGTTTGGTTGTATAAACCCCATAGTATTAGAGGGATTGGATAGACATCATTTGGAAGATCCTTTTGGAAGGTAGGAATACTATTAAGTTTAACTTTGTGAAAAATTGCGGAATCATTACTTATTGTTGAAATTATACTACGGGCATGTACAATGGATGTTAGTAGTCGATAGGTCGTATGGTTACCAATGGTTGGGTGCGTATAATAGCAGTTATCATTCTAGCGTTGAGATAAAACCGTATAAGGCGTTGTTCGGGAAGAAAATATCGATCTCTAATTTGTTGGGGTGAGGTTAGTGAAACAAGGCCTAAGGTAAATTGGCGCCAAAGTTGTATCCATGTGGAGTCTTAGAAAAGGTTGGTGATGTGACTCATAGACGGGCTTTGAGCGGCTTATAGAGTATTTAAGGTTTTAAATGTAATACTTTAATGTATCTGGTTATATGGGTTGTAATACTTTCATTTATTTATATAGTTATTGAGGTCGTGAAAATTCGGGTTAGTAATGGGAAGGTATTCTTGGAAAATTAAGTTGTAATATCGTGCCATTAATGGAATTAGAATCTTGAGGAAGAATCACAACATCGAAGAGACTAATTGAGAATTGAAGTCTAAGGTATACTTGTAACCGAGGCGAGTTGATTAGTAGGTAAGTGATAGTCAAATTCGGGACGAATTTTCTTTAAGGGGGAGTGAGTGTAACGACCCTAACCCTAGACACAATTTTAGTATAACATTATATACTTTAATATTAATATCAACCTTATGTGTTTATTTTATATCTTTAAATTTCTTATATTAGGATAAAATGATAAGGAAATAAATAGTGTTCTAAAGGAAAAAATAATAATTAGAAATAAATAAAGTAATAGAATAGAGTGGTAATAAAATGGACAAATAAAATATTTTGGGTTGAGAGAATTAATTTAAATTGATGAAAGAGTTTTGGTAGGGAATGTGTGGAGTGGGGACAATTCCCTAAAACCCTCCCCCAAATCCCCTAACATCCGGCCCCCCTTCCCCTTTTTACCATCTATACACTCCACCTCCCCTCCTTCTTCATCTTCTACTTCTTCCCTTTCTCTCTCTCAACTTTCCATGGAAGCCATTGTTGAAGCTTCATCTTCCAAGGCTCCTACCAAGATCAATCCTTCACCATTTTTAGATCCGAGAGCACTTTTGGAATCGGGAGACCAAGAGGAGTTCTTCAAGCTAAAGAAATCCATGATCCATCTCCCATTTTAATGTGAGTTATTATGACCCTTCCTTTCTTTGAATGTTCATGATCTATGGATGTTGTTATTGTTATTATGATGATTGTTAATGCTTTAGAAACCTTCTTGGAAGTGGAAGAATTGATTTATGAAATGGGTGGAGTTAAATTAGGAGATTTAACTTGAAATGAAATAATGAAATGGTTGGGAACTTTATAAGAGTTGAGTGCTTGGTTAATGAAATGGAAAGAGGTTAATGTTCTTGGAAGATGATCTAGGATGTAAGAAATGGATGGAGATAGATTAATGGGATAAACTTGAATGAAGTAGTGAAATGGGTGGGAGACTTGGTGATAAATAATCTAGATCTACATGATCTTGGGTTTAGATGATTTAAGATGAGTTATGTAAGGTTAGAATCCTCCTTGGTGTTCTTGAAATGAAGAAAGATTTAAGGGAAAATAATCTATGTAAAAATAAGTTGGAAATTCGAAATGTGCTGAAAATGGTCTTGGGCGGTCGCCCAAGTGGTGATGAGCGGCCGCCCATCTTGGCAGAAGTTAGGGTGCTTGGAAATCCCTCTTGGGCGGTCGCCCAAGAGGTTATGGGCGGTCGCCCATGTTGGCAGATTTGGCCTAGTTCCCCGTTTCGCTGAATTTTCACTAGTAACCTCCTAGCTTGATCCTTAACCAAAATAAAGTTTGGAACCTGACCTTTTCGGATAGGAAATAATCCTTTTAACCTAAGTTATACTTAGGACAATTGTATCATTTAATGACACCTTAATTGGGTTACTATGGAACTACGGAAGCACGTTAAGTCTGAATCAGAAATTGTTTGGAAATCTTAGTTGATCTCTTATAAATTGTGACTCCCACTTGGTAATTTGAGCTTGAGCCTTTATAGGAGCTATGTAGTAATGTATAGTGACCTTGTAGGATGGATCGATAATACTTCCTTGCCTTACTTGAGTTCATATACATTGTTATATTGTGCATGGTGTGTTAATTAATTGTTGCACTATGATATTGATTGAACATGAGTATATTTTACCATGTGACTATATTGTTTATCCCCTTTGTGGATTATTTGGTATTGTTATATGGTATTCCGGTGTGGATTATGTGTTTATATGGATACCTTACTTGAATTTAAATTCGTTAATGGTATTATGCATAGTGTATTACATGAACTGTTGCACTATAGTATGGATGAATCATGAGTATATTTTACCATGTTGTTATATGATTATCCCTTTTTGTGGATTATAATTCAAGTAACTATTATGTGCTTGAATGCGTTCGGGTGGGTATGATGGAAGTCAATCAATTATTGATTTGTTCTATAAGTGATTGAAGGTCCATCATACCGGTGACCCTCCCCTCCTCTGTGGCCACGAGTGGGGCAGTGCTAGCGATCGTATTGAGCATGAAGAAGCCTTTGCTGCACTGCCGCGATTGGTGTACCGGGGGAATATATTATTTTTGGATACTCTATTATAGGTATCTTTTCTTATATGGATCTCTGGGGTATGAGTCCTATAAGAGGTGAATGTGTTGGAGGCAATTCACCAAAGAGTGGAGTTTTACTCCCACGTTGTACGACTTATTGTTCAGACGGGAAAAGGTAAAATGAGGTAACGTAATGTGTTTACCGCTTCCATAATGTGTTATGTGCTACCATGCTATGTGTTACACTTTGTTGGCATCTTGCTGCATTCATAATAGCTCATTGAGATTTATTCTCACCCCTCTCCCTTTACTGTTTTAGATTCCGAGACAGGTGGTCCGACCAAGTAAGGGCGGAAAGGAGTGTAGAAGTGGTATTTTGGGTATTGTCGGGTTATGTGTAGGTTGGTGTAGAAAGTGATTGTTGGCACAATTATTTTAAAGGGTTTGTATTCATAAACTGTAATTCTATATTATATTCGATATCTTTTTGTAACTAAAACCGTTTATTACTTTTAAGGTTAGTCAACTCTTCCTCCAATGTGGAAAGGAGTAGAGTTATTTTTAATTGGTTGTGTTTATGTTTGGAAGTTAAATCAAAGTTTTTTTTAAAGTTTAGGAGATTTGGCTTAGTTTGAGGACGCTTCAGCTCGGGACACGTGTAGGTTCCGGGTCGGGGTCCTCACAGCCTGCCTTGGCCTTGGTCGTGGCCTTGCCTTGGCTCGGCCTTGGCCGGCCCTTGCCTTGGTCGTGGCCTTGCAGGAGGTTATCCCACATTGAAATAAAACCAAACTAAATTGTGGCGCCTGGGTATATATATTGCTGAAGCTGGGAAGGAAAGCTCATTTCGGTCGTGGCCCTTGGCCTTGGCCTCGGATCTGATCGGATCAGGGCTCGGATCGGGGCTCGGATCAAGTAAGTTAGGATCGGATTCGGATGTGGCTTTCTAGTATTCGGATCGGATTCGGATTAGGACTGATCCGAGCCGATCCGATCCGATTGCCATCCCTAGTGCAGAAGGCTTATATAATCCTACTTCAAAAAGGATAGTGGGAAATTGTAATCCAACAAGGATTACAATCTTCCTCTTACACAACTTCTTATACAAGGATGGACTCTATATCCTAAACCTATAAATACAAGCCATAATTCACACAATTCTGGTAACGCATCTTTTGACTCTAAACTCTTTTCAATTGATTTGCTCTCTATATCACACAAATACTTACTCTCACGCCGGAGGGCCTTCGTCGGTGAAGCCATGACTTAGTTTACGTGTTTGTTCATCCTTTTCAGGCTATTCAAACATACAGGATACAACCTACCGCTAGATTTGGACTGATCCGAACGTTTTTGGCATCATCAGTTTGGTTCCATTGCCGAAAAATGGTCGTATTATCCTTTGAATAGCTTGAAAAATTATGCTCTGTTCTCCTAATCCTAATGGAAGAAAGACACACTGCGAGTATCACTTCTGATCAAGATAACCCTCTTTTGGAGGAGACTCATGGTATTGCTAGGACTACTATTCCTCTTGCCAATGGGAAACTGCCACCTCCTCTACCCTTAAACGATGGGCTGCCCCCACTAGGAATGAACCTGCATTCTAGTGGGCAGCCAGTAACCGAGGTGGTGCTACCAAACCCTCCCCATCGTCGACGACGAGAAAGACCTGCTGGTAGTCAGACGGGGAGGAATGCCGCCCAGGGAGGCACAGGAACATCTCCTCCATAAATTGATCGCATAACTCTCCTGCATCGCCAGATGGACACCCTGTAACGCATTAATGAAACACAAAATGCCTTGCTGCAGTTAAACCCTGAACACTCCCTGGCTGAATTCATAAGGCCTATGAGGACTGGAAATTCCCTTGTAGGGGAAAATCGTTTTGACAGGCGTGATAGTCGGGGGAATAGAGAAAATATTCCTCCTGTCCAAAATCCTCCTCATCATGACAATGTTGGTAGACCCGAGCAAAAACCCCTCCAAGATGTTCCTCCTCGTCATTAGTCTCCTGGACAGGGAAATACAAGAAACGAGGTGGACTTGAGAAACCAGATGAACAGTCAATGGAAACAGGAGGTTAACTCAGCTGACTTGAGAGCAATGCTCAGTCATGCTAGGCAAAAAAAACCTCCCTCCTCGTCATAGGGGCTCTCCTCGTCACAGGCTCCTCCCCGTCCAGAGATGGCTCCCAAGAGGGACAGAACCCCTCCTCGTCATTTCAGGCCATTTAATTGCAGAGCACCATCTGGACACGGGGATAATCACCAGCTACATGAAGAGCAAAGCTGAGTAAATGGGCATAGAGAAAAAGAAAGGACCCATTGAAGTTCTCACTTTAGCTCAGGGATCGATGCAATGGATATTCTCCTATTAAAAAAAAGAATTGATGAAATGGAAATGGGAAGGAAGGAAGGAAGTGGATGATGATACCAATGCCACTTGTCCTTTCTCCCAACGAATTAATGATCTATCTCCTAACCCTGCTCTCAAGATCCCCAGTTTTGAAAAGTATGCGGGGACAAATGACGCACGAGACCATGTGAAGAGTTTTGAATCCACCATGGCCCTCCTCACCAAGGCAAATGACATTCTATGCAAGGATTTTGCAAGTACCTTCTCCGGAACAGCCTTGTCCTGGTTCCGTGATCAAAAGAAGGGAAGCATTGATAGCTGTAAAATCATGAGGAGGAGATTCCTGGACCATTTTGTGACAGCTGGGAAGAGAAAGAAAAGACTGACAGACCTTGCTAACATTGAGCAAGGAAAAAATGAAAACACTCTAAGTTATTACAATCGGTTTAGAGCCATGACTGACCAGGTAGAGGAAAGCCTAATTGATCGGGAGGTGATTGTCTGCTTCAACTCCGGACTAAGATTCAGACATATAATCTATGAACTTTCTGCCAGAGAGCCCAAGTCAAAATCTGATTTATATAATGTGGCTTACGTTATAGCTATGGCAGAAGAGAAAAGTAAGAAAAGATCTGAAAACCCAGAAACGGATGCAGCTGGTACCAACCAGGCTTCCAACGGCAGTAACTAAAAGGGAAAGAATAGGACTCGGGCTACTTAAAAAATCGAGGTCTTCACCCCACTCACTAAACCTATCACGGAGATCATGCAATTGGTGAAACTACCAGATCCCCGACCACTCAATGATAGAACAAAACAAGTCTGTGATAGCTCTAAGTATTGTGCCTTCCACAAGGATCACGGACATGACACGGAGAATTGCATATCCCTTAAGAGAATGATCCAGAGATGGGTAGATGAATGGAAACTTGATCGCTATGTTATGCAAAAGGATAACAAGCGAAGAAGAGAGAATGATGATGATAAATATGATGAAAGGGAAGACAGGCCTTATAAGACTAAACTCTATGTTATAAGGGAGGAGACTGTTTCCAATAAAAAATTGAAAGACCAAATACATGAGCTAAGTAAGGTCTACCACATCCCCGCCTGGATCCATAAAGAGGAGAAAGTCATTAGCTTCTCCCTAAATGAGCTAGCTAGACGTCGCGCGGCACATGAACAATCCTTGGTGATCAAAGGGAGGATTGATAATTGTGAATCTGTGAGACTCCTCATAGACTTTGGGGCCTCCATGGATATTCTATACTACTCTACCTCCCAGAAGATGAATCTAAAAGATAGCATGCTTGAGCCATACTCTGGAAGACTAAAAGGCTTCACCAACCATAAAGTCAGTGCCATGGGGACGATTGACTTACTACTGTAAGTTGGGGAGAATCCTTTCCGAGCAGAGGCCATAGTAACATCTGTGGTCATGGACATGGTAAGTGACTACCATGCCATCCTAGGCATTCCAAGTCAAGGCAAACTCGGGTTGGTCGCCTCTCTCCCCCACCAGCGAGTTAAGTTTCCCATTCCCACTCGAGCAGGAATCGAATGTGTGAGGGCAACCCCTAAAGACTTCTTGGAACATGTGATGAGAACCAGAAAAACTGCTAGAAAGATGGAGGTAGACACACCAGAGGAAAATCTAAAAATCTCCAAGTCTGTAAAGACTAGCAGCACCAGTTCTAGGCTTCATTTTATTTTCGAAGCCGAAGATGAGGAACACGTGATACTGGATATTCAAGAAGATAACAGTGATAACACAGTTCTGTCCATCCCGGATATAGCCCCTCTTCTCGTCAACGGCCAGAACTCGGGGAGCCAACCCTGACTTGAGACAAGTAGAGATGTAAGATGTAGACGAACTGGTGGAAATGGAAGACCTATACATAGACGGTGATGAAGGTAGAAGACTTAGAGAAATAATTATTGAAACATTGCAGTTCCGGGACGGTCCAGAAATGGAGCCCGTGGACAAATTGGAAGAAATTGAACTCAACCCCGACTATCTAGAGTAAAGAATAAAAATTGGGGGCCAGCTCTCCCCAGAAGAAAGGGAGGAGATCATCGCCCACCTAAAAAACAACCTAAATGTCTTTGCTTGTAAGGTCGAGTGATGGATATGTTTTAATATCCATTTTATACGTTCTAAATTCTATTTATTACAAAATTTCCGAGTAAAATAGTAGTTTAATTATTTTGTTAGTGTTATTTTATTTTCAGGTTGAAAAGGTGGAAAAATGGGTGGTTTAAGGTGGAGAAAAGATTAAATTCGAGACGGAGCGAAACGGAAGGAAGGATTACACAAAATAAATTGAGGAAAGAAACAACATTGGCAAGCCATCCAAAGCTTCTGCGGCCGCCCTTGTTTGGTCGAGGCTCTTCGGCGATCGCCCAAGTGACATCGGCGGCCGCCCATGTCTCCTTTCCCAGTCCATATTCCAATCCACGCCTAGGCCAATGTCCAGCTGAATTGAAACCAGTTTTGGGCCATCCCTTGTTTACTTGGTTTATTTTCTGAGCTTGGGCTTAATACATGTAATGTTTAATATGAACTAATCAGCCCTTTCTTCCACTTTAGTATCCTTTTCTTCCACATGGAGTATAAATATAGAAATGTGATAATATTTTAGGGTTAGGTTTTATTTTGGGGAGAAAGAGGGAGGCTACTCTCCCTCATGGATTTCTTGATCTTTATTTATAAGTTTTTCTAATTTTTATTTTAGTGTTTTATTTTGTTATTATTATGTTTATGTGTAGCTAAGTTCTTAATTTCATGGATTAGATTTAGCTTTATTGCCTAATTTCATGCCATAAATCATTTTATCATTGTGCTTTCTCTCTCTAGATCATCTTAGCATTTTAATTGGGTTTTCAAGATTTCAATTTTAGATCTAGTCTCTAATTGGTCTTTTCAACATATTTGTGTTTTTAATTCACTACTGATTTGGAGATTTTAAACAAAGGCACATGCTTTGGTGACAAAATTGGTTTGATTCTGTTATAGAAGTTAAATTGATTTTGGTTCTTTTAATTCTTTTGATCTTATTGTTTCCTAAATTAATTGCTTGAACTTGATTTGCGAAAAGTGATTGATTTTGGAAAGTGAGAGTGTAATCAGGCCGCCTCACCGTTCCACTCTCTATTAAAGTGAATGAACCCTAGTGAGAGTGCACATACTTAGTCAAAATTGGCATGAAATGGGTAATTTAGTGAAGTCCAATCCGTGAAACTCGTTTAATATTGTTAACTCTAGTTGTTAATTGTGCTTGTTTTTATTTGTTCTTTTTTGCAAGTTTACTTGCTTCTTATTAGTTTTAGTCTTAAAAACCAACTCCCCCTTTTATTTGTTTTTATTACTTTAGTATACACTATTTAAATTGACTTAATCACCCAACAAATCTCCGTGGACACGACCCCTACTTGTATACGCTATCACAACAACACTCGTACACTTGCGAGAGGTATTTTATTACAAGTGGGAGTTTTAACCCATCAAGTTTTTTGCGCCGTTGCCGGGGATTAGTTTAGGTTGAATTTGTTGATTTAGGTAGTGTAAATATTTGTGTGGACTCAAAGATGCATAATTATGGCATCTATGAGTCGTGTGTTTATTGTGGATTATACTCACATGCTTCATATGAGTGTCCTTCGAGGACGTATTCTTTTGAGTGTTATCCACAGGTTCAAGAAATGAGTCTATTCCATCCGTGGCAACAATATGAACATTTTCCCGACTCCTACAATCAAGAGTGGGAAAACCAAATCCAAGCATGGAACACTTATGAGCCACAATCTCAACTCGAAATGCAATCATGGGAGGAGGAGTTTAATAATGTAAAGGAGGAATATCACCTCTTGAAGGAGGAGAATTTTCTTTTGAAAGAGGAAGCTCTTATTTTGAAAGAGTAGAGACGTCAACAAGACAAGCAATTTAAGGCAATCATGAGTAGGATGGAGGCACAAATGCAACAATTGATGGATATGATTCTTTCACAACCCAAAGAACAACTATTGGGGGACACATTAGGGAACTTTGTCTATGAAGACTCCGATGAAGAACTTGAGAACGAACTACAACAAGAGCCATTTTTGGAAAATGAAACTGAGGATTTTATCTATGAAACCTCCCATGAAAATTCTAGTGAAGTGCAATTATATGATGGTTCGGGTTGTATGGAGACGGAAGAAATTATAGAGAAATCATGGCATGATCAAGTTGATGAAATTGAGCTTGCTATTTATGGTGAGATGCGGGGCAATGAATTTCAAGAAGATATGGTCACTCTCGCCAAGATCGACAAGCCATGTTTGAATGAACACCAACCTCTACTCATGAAAAATGTCGATGACGAATCCTCCATCATTTTGGTGATCCCTCCCATCTTTGAAGACGGAGAAAGTGGCAAGGACTCCCGAGAGAAGAAGCCCAAGAAACTTAAAAGTCAAAAATTTCTTTGGGCACTAAATGGTCATATATCAAAGGGAATATTCATGGGGCTTAATCTGAAGATAAAGACCCGCGAAAATGTCAAGTGGGCCAAAGGACGAAAAGTGAAGTCCAAACGTGAGCGGGACCCGATCGAGCTAACGACCTTAACCAAAGCGCTAGTTGGGAGGCACCCCAACATGGTATGAATTTACTTGCTTTCTGTTTTTAAATTCCCCGTCTTTTATGTTATGTCTTTTACTTTTAATCTCCTTTCCTCCCGAATTTGAGTTTTGCTTTCTTTTGATTTTCATGCCATGAGGACATAGCACTATTTAGGTTTGGGGGTGGTGGTATATTTATCTTGTTAGTTTAGGATGTTTTGTTTAGTTGTTTTTTATGAAAAAAAAATCGAGTCAAATCGTGTCTTCCTCTCATTTATTGAGGGTAAATGTTTGAACTACGGAGACCTGAGCCTATTTCAATGAGTAGTTCGCTCATTGTTTTGGGGACGTAGGCAACCTTTGGTGCGGTCAAGAATTTAAAAAAAAAAAAAAAAAAAAATTTTTTTTTTTTTTTGAAAATTGTGTTGTTCACTTTATAGTTAGGTTGTCACCCATAGTTTGTGATGTTGTGATAAATTGTTCTTGGTTCTTGCATCTTATGTGTCATCATAGTATAAAAGTAGAGTTGCATTAGAACATACCTATTTTGCTTCTCTTTTCACCACAACACTTTGCTTGCACGGGATCATGGTCACCAATTTAAGTGTCCGTTATGGGATTACTTTACATATTTGGGGTAGCTAGAACATGATTGCACAATTGTCAATAACAAATTAATAGTTTATGAGATATTGGACATGACTTATGTGGTCAACTTAGGACAGTGGGAAATATAATGTTGATAAGGGGCAAGTATCTTTGATGTATTATTTTAAAAAAAAAAAACAAAAAAGAAAAAAACAAGAAGAAGAAGAAGAAGAAGGAAAAAAAGAGAAAATAATTGTGTCTTCGTAAAGAAGAGTCATGGAATGGCAAGAATCAATGCACAAAGAAATGTCAAGTATTGAATCATGTAATCCTTGGTACCGATTCCTACTCCAAGATTGAGTTAACTTTCTTGTACCTACGAAGATACTAGTTTGTGCTTATTTTTCTAACTTGCCCCTTAATATGTCAAAGTTGAAATGGCCATGATAGGAAGATGGTGAAGCTACATTTTGAGTGAAAAGCTTTCTTGTAGTGAGGTTCTATTGTAAACTAGATAACTTCCTAAGTCATGTTCCCAATATGGATTAAGCGGGTTGACAATTGTGTGAAAGTGCTTATGAAAATTCTTCTATACTTTTTGCATCATCATTCTTGATTTAGGATATTTATTTAGTGAACCCATAAAGTAGCTTACTTTGTTGGCAATGATCCCCCCTCACATCTCTTCACGGTGACAAGAATCATAATTGGTATGTGTTAGTGCAATGGTAAGTTTATGTTTATGATGGTACATGATTGATTGCAATGTTGGAAAGAATTTTGAGACCGAGTGTGGCAAACTTTTTATATTGTGAATAACACCCAAAAAAATATGTTTTTATTTGTTTTGCTTGGTCATCTTTAGTTTTAGAATTGTGGGGTAGTATTTAGTATATTTGTGTTTTATTTTACTCGGGGACGAGCAAAAGATAGGTTTGGGGGTATTTGATGGATATGTTTTCATATCCATTTTATACGTTATAAATTCTATTTATTGCAAAATTTCCGAGTAAAATAGTAGTTTAATTATTTTGTTAGTGTTATTTTATTTTCAGGTTGAAAAGGTGGAAAAATGGGTAGTTTAAGGTGGAGAAAAGATTAAATTCGAGACTGAGCGAAACGGAAGGAAGGATTACACAAAATAAATTGAGGAAAGAAACAACATTGGCAAGCCATCCAAAGCTTCTGCGGCCGCCCTTGTTTGGCCGAGGCTCTTCGGCGATCGCCCAAGTGACATCGGCGGCCGCCCATGTCTCCTTTCCCAGGCCATATTCCAATCCACGCCTAGGCCAATGTCCAGCTGAATTGAAACCAGTTTTGGGCCATCCCTTGTTTACTTGGTTTATTTTCTGGGCTTGGACTTAATCCATGTAATGTTTAATATGAACTAATCAGCCCTTTCTTCCACTTTAGTATCCTTTTCATCCACTTGGAGTATAAATATAGAAATGTGATAATATTTTAGGGTTGGATTTTATTTTGGGGAGAAAGAGGGAGGCTACTCTCCCTCGTGTATTTCTTGATCTTTATTTGTAAGTTTTTCTAATTTTTATTTTAGTGTTTTATTTTGTTATTATTATGTTTATGTGTAGCTAAGTTCTTAATTTCATGAATTGAATTTAGCTTTATTGCCTAATTTCATGCCATAAATCATTTTATCATTGTGTTTTTTCTCTCTAGATCATTTTAGCATTTTAATTGGGTTTTCAAGATTGCAATTTTAGATCTAGTCTCTAATTGGTCTTTTCAACATATTTGTGTTTTTAATTCACTATTGATTTGGAGATTTTAAACAAAGGCACATGCTTTGGTGATAAAATTGGTTTGATTTCGTTATAGAAGTTAAATTGATTTTGGTTCTTTTAATTCATTTGATCTTATTGCTTCCTAAATTAATTGCTTGAACTTGATTTGCGAAAAGTGATTGATTTTGGAAAGTGAGAGTATAATCCGGCCGCCTCACCGTCCCACTCTCTATTAAAGTGAATGAACCCTAGTGAGAGTGCACATACTTAGTCAAAATTGGCATGAAATGGGTAATTTAGTGAAGTCCAATCCGTAAAACTCGTTTAATATTGTTAACTCTAGTTGTTAATTGTGCTTGTTTTTATTTGTTCTTATTTGCAAGTTTACTTGCTTCTTATTAGTTTTAGTCTTAAAAACCAACCCCCCTTTTTATTTGTTTTTATTACTTTAGTATACACTATTCAAATTGACTTAATCACCCAACAAATCTCCGTGGACACGACCCCTACTTGTGTACGCTATCACAACGACACTCGTACACTTGCGAGAGGTATTTTATTACAAGTGGAAGTTTTAACCCATCATCGAGGATATGAGAGAAATCAGGGAAGAAGTGGTTGTCGACAAGCTGGAAGTCGACCCATCTGCTAAACATATCAAGCAGACAAGGAGAATGTTTGCAAATGATAAAAAAGATGCAATCAGGGAGGTAGAGCAGAAACTGCTAAGTGCAGGAATTATCAGGGAAGCAACTTATCCTGTTTGGTTCGTCAATGTTGTGATGGTCAAGAAACAAAATCGAAAATGGCGAATGTGCGTGGATTTCACAGATCTCAACAAAGCCTGCCCGAAATACAGTTATCCTCTCCCCAAAATTGAAAACTTGGTAGACTTCATTACCGGACATAGGACTCTCAGCTTTTTAGACGCCTACTCTGGTTATCACCAGTTAAAAATGGCCGAGGAAGATATTGAGAAAATAGCCTTCCAGGCGGCTGTAGGAATTTATTGCTATATCATTGTTACGTCCTAAAAAATCCACTCAACATGTTTTGAAATTATTTGTTGTCTTTATCCTATTTTTCAGGAGCGGAATTATTAATAAATAATTCACCCATGTGACCATTTGGACCTAGTCAAAGAACACCATAACGGATTCAAACTATCAACCAAAAGGATAACGATTGGACTCCATCAACAAGGGGCGAGATTCTAGGCACAAAATCAGCACGACATTTAAGTTGTTACATTCACTTACAATGACGCCTATATATTACTCTTAGGACGCACTCTTGTTCACGTTACACAGTTTTGCTTACTCTTACGCCGCACTTGTACTCAAAAACTCTCAAATACTTAATAAAACTTGTTTGGTTTAGGCAGGCTTGTCAAAAGCCACCCAAGATTTTTCTCTTGGACGATTGCTCTAAGGGTTTCCTCGTTACATCCTTGTGTTCATCTTGCTTTGAGGATCATATTTCATTTGTGCCCAAACCTCCTTTAGAAGACAAATTTACTTGTCGAAATTTGTCCAAAATAATTTGGCGCCGTCTGTGGGAACTTTGGTTTTTTAGATTCCATTCAAGATGAGAAATCCGACCTCAGCCATGTCTACCCCCATCATCACGACTGGGGCAAGGACCATCATGACAAGCTTGCCTATGACATCTAGCGTACATTCACCTATGGGCTCTGGTGCCGCCATGCCTCAAAATCAGGGGCTCAGCCAAGGGGAAACTTCCAACATGTCGCTGCCAGACATCTCAATAGGAGTAATAACTGCTATGACGTCTATGATGCAACAGTTGAAAGATCAAATAGATGGGCAGCAACACACCAATCAAATGATCTTTAATCACATCAATAGGGTGCATCATGATTTCTCAGCTTCCAGGCTCACCCTTCCCGTAACCAGCATGTCAGAGGTCTCACCTTTGCAGCCCAGAACTCTTTTTCCAGGTGCTGGAACGAGCGCGCAAAGCGGTCAAGGCGCTACACCCATATTCAGCACTGTTTAAACTGAAAGCACCACCGTCACATCCAACCCGATGCCGCTGATGTCATGCTTCACCTTTGCAACCCCACCCCCTGTGGGGCAAGCAGGAAGTCTCAACTTGTTCAATGCTCCTTTTAATCCTATAGTTACCACTAACCCTGTTGTAGATACTGCCCTTGCAAGAGAAGTGCAGCAACTTAAAGAAATCCTCATGAAGGTTCCCGGAGTCACCTTACCCTTCAACCAAGCATCTCCAACCAGCCATCATGATTCACGCTTTGTCCCTGCAATAGCTGGAGTGGAGATCCCTAAGAGATTTCAAGTACCCCCCATGAAGCAATACGATGCACAACGGATCATGTCGAACATATTGCCTTATATCAAGAGAAGATGGATATCATCAGCATCCCTCCGCATCTTAAAGAAGTTTGCTTATGCAGGGGCTTTAGCTCTACCTTGTCTGGTCCCACCTTGATGTGGCTGACTAATCAGCCTATGAACTCTATCTCATCTTACTCTCAATTAGTTAACATATTTCTTAACCAATTTTCTTGCAATCGTGTATTTGAAAAATTGACAAGTGACCTTTACAGGATCGTACAACAACCTGATGAAACCTTAAATGACTATGTCTTCCGGTTCGACAAGGAAGTTGTTAGCATTCCGTACATTGACGCGTCGACTACGACCGAAGCTTTCAAGATGGGACTAAAGAGGGAATCACCATTCTACCAAGACCTTGTCATGTTCCCATCTCGAAGCCTAGAAGAAGTCAGGACGAGGTCTGTCTGTTTCATCAGGTTGGAAGAAGATGAAATGATCCATGGCAAGGCGTCAAAAAAGACGCCTACATATGAGAATCCTGACAGAAAGGCGGATTCGTCCCACCATCGATCTAATAGGGGAAAACTCTACTCTAAAACTGACTCTTCTAAAATTAATATCGTAGACGAAGATGACGAGGAAGATGATACACTTTATCCTAAGATTAGTGACTACTGTTTCTCTGTTGACGTTTCAGGCCTCCTACATGCTATAGACAATCTATGTGGAAAGGCAAGGTGGCCAAAGGCAGCCGATTACAGCGTCATGGAAGGATAAATCAAAGTGGTGTGCCTACCATAAAGATTTTGGGCATCTACGGATAACTGCATCGCCTTGAGGAAAGAGATTAGCTACTTACTATCAAAAGGACTCCTCAAAGATTTATTGGGAAAAAGGAAAGGACGGGCTGAAACAAAGGAAACTGTCGCTGAAGCTCCATCTTCACCTCCTCCTGCCACTAAGGTGATCAACTTCATTACAGGAGGATCAGACATTTGTGGCACCGCCTATTCTGCAGCCAAAGTCACGCTAAAGATTCTAAGGAAGACAAGACGGAATTGCCAACTAGGCGTCCGGATCACTCCCTTGAAGAGCAAATCATTTTTGATGACGACGACAAAGAAGGCATTTCCGACCCGCACCATGACGGTCTAGTCATCACCTTGCAAATTGCCAATTGCAAGGTGAAACGCATCTTGATCGACAATGGCAGCTCTGTCAATCTAATCATGAAGAGCACCTTGGAAGAAATGATGATTCCCCTGTTAGAAGTCGTAAGAAATTCCTCCGTCTTGGTAGGCTTCAGTGGGGAAACCAAGCAGACAATTGGAGAAATTAAGTTACCCATCTATGTAGAAGGGATGAACTCTATGGAAAGGGTGTGCGTGATTGGTTGCACATCCTCCTATAACCTCATCTTAGGACGGCCATGGATCCATAATATGAGGGCGGTTCCTTCTACGTACCATCAATGTGTTAAGATGCCAACGCCTTGGGGAGTCATCACAGTGAAAGGTGATCAACAAGCCGCCAACGAGTGTTAAAAAACAAATATGAAGGCATGCTCTACTCATTAATTACGACCAGTAGGTCTAAATATGCTTCGAAGTCCATGACAACGCAAATGGTGAACTTTAACATTAGCTAGCTGGACGTGACTGGGGCAAGCTGTTACCTTCCGAAATGTGGCCATGAGCTACGCCTTGAGTGGTATTACGTGTAAGTTAAAATTCATTGCAATTTTAACACCAAGGTATGAACTTCTTCTTAAAATTTAATTTTTATTGCCTTTTAAACCATTTATCTTTTTATTAAAACCCCTACTGACTTAAGCATCGGAGGGGTGTTAGCTAAGCTAACACCCAACTCCTAACATATTCTTGTGATGCAAGATTAGACACTCCTGACCATGGATAGTGAGCGTTGCAAAGTCACACGGCAAGCTACTCGAAAGAACCAACGTTTCTTGGTAAATTTAAGGTGCATAATTGTAAGTACCCCAATCTGGATCACCCTCTTCCGAACACACAGGAAACACCGCAGACTCACAAACACAGTCTCGAAGACCTATGGCACTCAAAACCCTCTCAAAACCCTCAACCAAATCAAGGGAGGGGCCTTTCTGGGATAAAAAGGGACAAAAGGACCTTTTGGGAATTTTCAGGAAATTGGAAAAGCATAAGTAGTCCGTACGGACCTCTTTGCTTTAATAATTACTGAATCCTCTTAAAGTCCACAATATTCCCTCAAATCCCGGAGAAAATGATTACCCTCATGCATGGTTGGTCCGTACGGACCTCTTTGCATGCCAAGATGGTCCGTACGGACCTCTTTGCATAGGGGACATCATAATTCCAGAATATTCACCATCATCACATATTCCCTCAAATCGAGGAAAACCAAAATTCTGGATAACATGGGAGGTTCGTACGGACCTCTTTGCATTTTTCTGGCACTATAAATAGAGGGCTCCCCCTCCCTCATTTTTCACACCTCCCTCTTCTCTCTTCCTCCCTTAGCCTTCAGGCTCCCCTCTAAGACCCTTCGGGGCAATCCCGGACCCTTTCGGATCCTTCTGAGGCCTTCCGAGCCCCCTCGTGGTGCTCCGAAGCCTCCCCGAGCGCTCCCGCGACGCTCCCGCGCTGCCCCGAGGCACTCTCGAGGTACTCTGAGGCCCCTCGTGGTACTCCGAGGCCTTGCCTGGTCTTTCCCGAGGCATCCCGGCTCTTTCCGAGTCAAACC
Source organism: Adenophora triphylla var. japonica (assembly GCA_022495995.1). Lineage (NCBI taxonomy): Eukaryota > Viridiplantae > Streptophyta > Magnoliopsida > Asterales > Campanulaceae > Adenophora > Adenophora triphylla. The sequence continues at coordinate 39,476 of JAFEMH010004347.1, forward strand.
GGCGATCCCAAACCACGCCGAAACTCTGCCCGAGTGATCCCTGCGATCCCAACGCACGCCGAACCTCTGCCCGAGTGATCCCTGTGATCCCAACGCACGCCGAAACTCTGCCCGAACGCAGCCTACAATCTCAACTCACGCCGAAACTCTGTCCGCAGACAACCGGCCCCTCCCGAAGCAATCCCGGTCCGTGCTGGAACACTATTCCCTCCTCAAATACTATTCCCCAGCGGAAGACAGACACGAACCAACATTGGTAAGGCTTCCTTCCATTACTATTTCAATACATTTCAATACGCAGTGTACAATGTAGACATCCGACACAGCATGCATTTTTAAAAGCACACACACACACACACAACAATTAAAGAATATTAGGGGTATCCGAAAGACTCGTTTTACGAGGCGACTCGGGTGAGCTCTAAGATTCTAATATTCTCTTCCCGAGGAGTCATCTGACCTCCGAACTCAAAATCTCATCACACAAAAACAGTTTATTATTATTTTTAAACTGATGCCCTTTTTCAATGTTTTGGGCTTAATAATAAAAACGGCGTGGCGACTCTACAAAGCAAAACACGGCGAGACACCTCCAACCGAAAACGCTGCAAAGCGGGAATAAAGCCAGATGCCGGGGCGCGAACGCGCTGCCTCTCGGATCCGGGCGAACATTCCCCGAAAACAGCGACGCGCGAATGCGAGATGCGCGGGAGCTCGGATCCCGGGTAATTTCAGTTGGCGACTCCGCTGGGGACTTTTTGTTTTAAAATCTTTTTAAACAAAACAAAAGATTTTTAAAACGATGATGAGGGTCAAACTTTCATTTTACCCCTTTCTTTAATTGTTGTGTGTGTGTGCACGTGCTTTACTTTTTATTTTACAAAAAATAAAAATACAAAAAAAAAAATGCATCAATATACATCGTGCATACATTTAAAATTCTTCAAAAACTTACGTTTTACTCGGAAAAGAATTTTAGAGACCGCACACTACTCGCACTTCTTTGCCTCGGTTACACCGCACACTACGCACACTTGCCTCGGTTACACCGCACGCTACGCGCACCGTTGCCTCGGATACACTGCACACTACAACCCGTAACCAGGAGTGGTCTTGGTTGCAGTCCGTTGGGTCTTCCTAGGCCTCTCGGATGCGCACGGGATCATTCCAAACATACCATCCTAGCCAAGCGTCAACTCCGCACGTTTGAGTCTTGAGTCACACTCGTCCGGACTCGGTTGGTTTTACCCGATCCGTGTCATACGGCACTGGATACATATACCATGCCGCCATTTTTTCGAGTCAAGGCTCGGAACTCAAGATCCCTTGCGCAAGCAAAGCGATGAAAGGTCATGCTAAAATCTTGACCTGATCTTGATTTCCGAAGCTACACCCAGACGATGTTTCGTCCCGGATATACATCCATGCTCACATGACACCATGTCATCACGCCTTTGATACGTCAGCCATGACAATATGACCCAGCCAACGCCTAATGTCACAGATCCCTTGCGCAAGCAAGGTAAAGAGAGGTCATGCCGAACTCTTGACCTGATCTGGACTCAGTGGCCGGCTCGGTTCACTATTCACATGTCTAACGCATCAAAACGAACATGACAGCCTCGGTCCTTAGGTTCGGGTTTTCTTTTAGGCCGGTGGAAACCGCTTGCCCTATAGGACCTCGCCCGGGCCGGCCCACCCTGGGATGTCGAAATACAGGTGCAAAACGAGGGGCTTATAGCCGCACAGATGGTCTCCACTGACCCAGGATCTAGCATAGTTGCGAAAAAGAAGAGCAATCTTTTCCAACCTACCTAGGACTCTGAGAAAACATGTTTTAAGTAAATTAAAACAACAAAAAAAAAAATAAAAGAAACGGAAACCGCATGCCACGTGAGCTTTCCCCCTTTTATCCCGTGAGGCCTTTCCTGTGTCTAAACCTTGCCCGTCACCCCCTCCAGTAACAGAGAGTGATCGAGAGTACCCAGGAACCCGTCTCCCCGTGTCAAAGCCGCAAGGTCTAACTTTCTTCCCAGCTCTGTCACCAGGACAGTTCGTTAATTCCCCATGGCCAAGTCAGTGGATAACAACGATGAGAATGAGACCTTACCCCCGAGAATTTCCCAACATTGGAAGAAGTTTGGCAGGTCCTCATGGCTATTGAGAAACGCCAAGGTGAACAACAAGCCTGGATCGAAGATGCTATGCACCATTTCGGGACATTAGCCACCCAACTACCTGGGGCTTCCAAGGCCGTGACTGCTCCTGCAGTTTCTAACGCCTCTCATTGTCTCCCAGAAGTCAACCTGTTACCCTCGTACGAGCCATGCAGTTATGACATAAGGCCACAGGACCCTCCGGGGGAAAGCCTGCCCATTCAGTCTCCTGAGGTCCCGGTACCACCGCCGAACAACGAACACATCTGGTGGGACGTCTGCGATTGCAGTGCTTGTCTGGAAATGGAATTCCAGGATGAAATGAACGAGGGCCGTCCTCGAAGAAAGAAGAAGCCATCTTCTCAGCAAAAACTGAAAAAGAGGTATGAATCCGGTGATCCCACAGTCGGAACCCTTGGAGAACCCTCAGGAAAGTTTGACTACTATGTCATCTACTCCAGCAAGCCTAGCTCTACACAAGGCCATGGCAACGTCTGCTCCATGATCAGCTGGGACGAGCTCCGCACCGCCACCGAAGGCCCGAAGGTCCAGATAATCCAACCCCTGTCTTGGGAAGATCTCAAAGCCACTATTGATGCTTCAGTAAAAGCTATGACGGTGAACGAATTGAAATGCGCAGTCTGGCCTTACGCCAATCAGGGTCCTCCCACTACATAAATAGGAGAGACAAGCAAAACCATAAGTCCGAAGTGAACGCTTCGACACGTTCCGCCAAATCCCAGTGAATCCTCCACGGCGTACAAAAGGCCACCATACCTCGAGCCACGAACCGAAAAGGGGCCCTACGCCAAAGAAGCCGAAACCTCGACCCAAAGGCCTAAAGATCCCGTCTTAACTCGGCTCAATGCGCACTCGGGCTAACATCTCGCTCGGTCCTTACTCACTTCATCTTACCCGCACAAGCTCAAGTTGGAAGAAAGCCCGGCCTGCACCATGGTTCCCATCACGGTGACACTGATGAAGCAGTTCGGATGATTGGCAATGTTAATTACAAAGCAATATCATCACTTTCACGCAGCTCGACCTTCCAAAATTTGGGGCTGACCACAATGAGACTCTCTACATAACAGTTCAACTGGACGAGCGTCGTCTCTTACGGGTTTTGGTAGACGGGGTATCATCCATGAATGTCCTGCCATCCAAAATGATGGATCTCGCTAGGGATCAAAGTGATCGATCTAAAGCCCTCAACTCGTGTAATCAAGGCATACGACTCAACGTCCCGCCCAGTCTTGGGAATAGCCACTTTGAACCTGTGGTTCGGAAAACAAATGGTCCCAACGGATTTCCAAGTCATCGACATCCCGATCACATTCACTGCCATTTTGGGACGCCCTTGGCTACACCAGATCAATGGGGTGGCATCCACTCTCCATCAGTGCGTAAAGTTCGTCCTAGGAACAGATTTAACCATCAACTACGGTGATAGTGTAGTCACCGAAAGGACCGACACAAACGGCGTCCCTGTCTTAGAGATCAAACACGACGATGATGGCATGATGCTAACAGGTTCACCATCGAAAGCCCAAAGGCCTGTGTATGCCACATAGACCCGCCTTTGATTTGGGACAAGATCCCTCCCCGATGAAAATGATGAAGCACATGAACTACATCCTGGGGCTCGGCTTGGGAAAACGCCATCGTGGTACCCAACAAATCATCCATATCAAAGAACAGAATACCTCCATGGCTTGGGATACTCTCCTACTCCCGAACACATTGCGGAGGACAAGCGAGCCGCACAAAACGCTCCGCAGATAACAAAAGAGGCTTGCACGCAATCTCCGATCTTCGTCCTACATGCCTTCGACATGACCAAGTACTTCACAAAGAAGGCCGGCAACTTGGAAGAAGATCCGTGAAAGGGAACAGAGCCGATCAACGCCAAACAAAGCCGGCCGACAACCATGGACAAGCTCCAGCAGTAACCTCGGCAAGATTTAGAGGCCTCAAGCCAAATCCCGTCCGAAGAGCATTTCTCGACACACCGCCTCTACCGGATCCATGACCACCACTATTCACAACGAATTTTGGTTCGGAAAACCCCTCTTCGCGTAAGAACTCGAAAACTCTCTCGTCAACATTCCCGCCTTCAACAAGCGGGACGAGTCCGCATTCGAGCTAGTAATGCCCAAGACAAAAGCAAAAGACTCCGCAGACGATGCTTCGGGAACGAGCCACCGCTCCACCTCGCTTCTTCAATGAAGAAATCGAGATGCCGTACTGATCGATTTTGTTTCGATAACTCGTGATAGCCATGATTGGGAACGGTGACACAAAGGCTTTCAACCCCGTCTCCTATCAAGCTCATTGCCACTCAATAACCGGGCCACCTTCTCCTGACTCCACCGCCAAAGAAAAAGGACATGATCGAACAACTTGGTCTCGACCCCTCGAGTCCTAGAGTCTAGTGTCAAAACTCATCCCGAGTCCATTATCTTTGAATTTGAGTCTCTCGAGTCATCTCGATGGCCTCACGCCGTAAGATTACGAACTCATTGCCAATAATGTATTCCCGTATGCTCTTAATGAATGCTTCGATCTTTCCGAGTATCCTTCTCATTGCATCTTTAACAACCGATAAATTAACTAACACACAAACAAGCTAATAACGATTCACTTGATAAAGAAGCGCATACATTAAACGAACAATACATTAAGCACATCTTTAAGCATGTTGTCAAACGAGAGAAAACCGGGCCCAAGCCGCCGAGGAGGTTTTAACCAAAGTGAATTTGGGAACCGCCGAAGAGCCAAAAGAGACGCAAATCGGAAGTTTCTTCACCGCACAGAGCAAGACGCATTGACCGCACCGCTCAAAGAATTCGTGGACGTGTTCGCTTGGTCTTACCGAGACATGCCCGGATTAGATCCTAACATTGTAGAACACCGATTCCTCAATCCCGAGGCTAAGCCCATCAAGCAAAAGCTACGCCGAATCAAGCCGTAATGGTCTTTACAAGTCAAAGAAGAGATCGAAAAATGCTCCGCGTCGGCTTCATCGTGGTGATCGAGTACCCCACATGGCTCTCCAATATCGTCACGATCACCAAGGCCAATGGAAAAGTACGCCGTTGCGTGGACTTCCGAGATCTCAACAAAGCAAGTCCCAAGGACGATTTTCCACTACCCAACATCGACATGTTGGTAGACACTACAGCCAATTTCAAAGTCAAGTCCTTCGTGGACGGGTTTGCCGGCTACAATCAAATAAAGATGGCCGAAGAAGACCAAGAAAAGACAGCCTTCACAACCCCCTGGGGAACCTATTGTTACACAGTAATGCCGTTCGAACTAAAGAACGCTGGGGCTACCTACCAACGGGCGGTAACCGCCCTCTTCCACGATATGATCCACAAAGAGATCGAAGTGTACGTCGATGACATGATCATCCACTCAAAGGGATCGATGGACAACACCTCACGCACCCGAGAAAATTCTTCAATCGCTCCGAAAACACTCAATGAGGCTAAACCCTGCCTAATGCACATTTGGGGTTATCCGAGGCAAGGTCTTGGGATACATGGTCACCGAGAGAGGCATCGAGGTTGATCCTCAAAAGATCAAGGCCATCATCGAAATGAGACCACCACAAACTCAGACAGAGGTGAAAAGCTTCATGGGCCGCCCCGCAATATATCGGGCCGCTTCACAACCAATTGACCTCCATGTGCGAGCCAATCTTTAAACCGATGAAGAAGAACGCCGACATCAAATGGAACTCGAATGCCAAGATGCCTTTGAGGAAATAAAGGCATACCTTGTGAGTCCTCCTATTCTCTCGTCCTCCCCACGAGGAGAAGCCACCGTTGCTATACCTAACCGTGACCGACACCGCGGTTGGAGCCATGCTCGTCAAGAAAAGAAAGAGTCACGAGTCGAGAACGCCATCTACTTCGTCGCCGAAAGTTTCAAGGCAAATAACTTAACTACTCGCCTCGAGAAAACCTCGCGCAGCTCTAGTATGGGTTGTCGGAAAATTACGCACTACATGCAAGCCGCACACGGTACACTTGGTGTCCAAAATGGACCCGGCCAAATACCTCTTCGACAAACCATCTCTCGTCAATGAGGCTCGCCAAATGGTCTTTCTTCCTAGCAGAATTTGACATCAAGTACGTGAACCAAAAGTCAATCAAGGGACGGGCAATGGCCGAACAACCGGCCGATTTCCCAACCGACGAGGCTCTGGGGCCCCGAACCACAATTTCCAGCACGAGGGAATCTTTGCAATCGAAGGCGAAAATCGATGGCAACCGTTCTTCGATGGAGCAGCCAACAAAAAGGAAACGCACGGTATGCTCTTGGTCGATCCCAAGGACGAGCATACCCCAATCGCCATAAAGCTCAATTTCGAGGTAACCAACAATGCCGCCGAATATGAAGCTCGCGCCGCCGACTACAAGCCGCACTCGAGAGGAATGTCCGTAAACTCGAAGTTTATGGGACTCACTCGATCATCAACCAAGTTTCCAACAAGTGGAAAACCATAGACCTGTGCTTGCAAAAATACCATGCCCGCATGGAGGACCTCATCACACAATTCGAAGAGGTCACCTTCCACTACTTGCCAAGAGACCGAAACAGTTTGCAGATGCCTTAGCCACCTTCGCTTCACTTGTGGAAATCCCCGAAGGAAAAGCAATCAAACCCTTCAAAGTCTGACGAAAGGAAATTCTCGCCTACCGTTGCGAAGATCGAACCGTAACCTAAGCCCATCAACGAGCCATGGTATAACCGCATCTTCCAATACCTCAAGAACGGGGAAATCACCTTCATGAACAAGGAAGGCCCACACATAGAAGGGGTCAAAACCAAGAGCATCATGGCCCTAAAACGCCTCGCCTCTCACTTCGTCATCCTCGGGGACATGCTATACAAGAAACGCTACCATGGACCACTCCTACGCCGCATCGCCCAGAAGAAGCAAACAAGTTCATGAACGAAGTCCACAATGGGGCTTGCGGTCCCCACATGAACGCCGCGTGAGCCCCGATGCAAATCATTCTCGTGGATGGGCTACTACCGGATCTCCATGGAGGCAGATTGCATCCACTTTGTCCGAAGCCGCGACAAGTGTCAACGATTCTCCAACCTCAATCATCTACCTCCCCACGATCTCTACCGCATGACTACACCCCCGGCCATTTGCCACTGGGGAATTGACGTCATCGGGAAAATCGCTCCGCCAGCAAAGAATCTGGCCACGAAGTTCATCTTAGTAGCCATCGACTACTTCACCAAATGGGTCGAAGCCAAGTCCTACAAGGTACTCACCTCCAAGAAGGTCGCGCATTTCCTCAAGGAAAACATCATCTGCCGATACGGCATCCCAAATGAGGTCATATCGTACAACGGTTCACACTTCAAAGGGGGAATTCGGCTGCATCGTCGGGCCGAATTCAAGATCACACGCCACAAATCTTCTCCCTACCGCCACAAACAAACGGCGCCGTGGAAGCAAAGAAACAAAACCCTCGAACGGATCATCCGAAAATGACCACCCGAGGACGAGATTGGCCCGAGAAGTTGCACCTTGCACTTTGGGGGCTACCGCACACGCCGAATGTGCCCACGGGAGAAACCCCATTCGCCCGACATACGGGATGGAAGCAAATTCTTCCCATTTAATCGGAAATTCCCTCACTCCGAGCGCCGCTGAAAATGACATCAACGAAGTTGAATGGCTCCGGCCGACATGACAAATTGGCTCGCTAGACGAGCGACGACTAAAGGCCATGGAACACGTCCGAGCCTATCAAAGCAGTGATGGCTAGAGCTTTCGACAAGAAAGTCAAGTCCCGAGACATCGTGGAAGGCGACCTCGTACTCAAAGAAAAGCCTCCCACTCGAACCAACCCACCGGGAAAATGGGAACCCACATGGATCGGCCCTTTCGTGGTTCAAAAGATCTTCTCCGAGGTGCCATGAAGCCGACAGCACCTAGACGGCAATCCCTTCATGAAGTCCAAATAACTAAGCAAACTTCGCAGATACTTCGCCTAAAGAAGAACAAATGTGCATCTCTCGGCACTCCATGTAGTGTCGAACTACGCAGACCCGAGCCCTCTAGTCTCGGGGGAACGTAGGCAACCTTAATTGGTCCGGCCTAAAAATACACAAAAAGTCAAAAGTTTGAATGTCAATCAAGACCTCCATCAAGCTACGCACTTTTCAAGAGCACGCCCAACGTCACCTTGACCAAGTCAAACGACGGCGGCAACATCAAAGGACATCCGAGGGTCACTCAAAGATCAAACGATCGACTCATGTCCGCTTTCCAAGCCAGGGCTTGTCTTTCGCCCTCACGCGCTTCGAAAAAAAAAAAGAGAGAGCTCGAGCAAGGGCTCACAAAAAAAATAAAAAAAAGAGAGCTCGAGCAAGGGCTCACAAAAAAAATAAAAAAAAGAGAGCTCGAGCAAAGGCTCACAAAAAAAAACGAAAATAAAAGAAACTCAAGCTACAAAAAGAGGTCAAGAGCCCGACGCCAACAAGAGGCAAGGAAGCTACGAAAAAGACCGTCAAAACGACTTGTCGGATCATTCAACCTCTCACCAAGCACAAAGCCTAAGCAAAGGAGGATTGCCGTCATGGCCTGCATCGTTTCCATCCGCAAATGCAATGTAAAAGTTCAAAGATGGACGCGGACAAGGCGCACAAAAGAAACAAAGGCAAACAAGAGATCTTGCGTCTCGACAAAGCTTTAAAAGTAAATCACAAATCACTAACGGTTACAACATTTCTTGATGAGTTCAAGCACGGTCTACTCTCAAGTTCACAACATGCTAAAAGACAAATTTTAATACATTTAACAAATAATGTGTTTACAATGCAATGAATGGATACTCTAGGAGGTCATTCCGCGCCATCTCGCGCTGTCCCCTCGCCATTCTTCCCTTTCTTCCTCGTCCCCGGCGAGTCTTCTTTCGCTCAACGCGAACCAACTCTCAAGGTCTCTCGCCCGAGATCGTGGGTCCTCCTCAGAGTCAAATAATCCAACAGCCTCTCGTGGCTTCATTCGCCCGTGCTTCGGCTCTGATCTCCTCCCCGCGAGTCCCGTAAAAGAGGACCTCTCCCCGTCGCCTGGCCAACTCTAGTCTCGTAGTCAAACAAAGTGTCTCCCGTAACATCCCGAGGGTCGACCTGTGCTTCGCACTCCTAAGGCAATAGCTACTACGGCAACCGGATCCTGTAATCGCTACACGCCCGCTTCCAAAGCCACTGGGATCGCCCAACACGCCGCTTCATACCAAAGCCAGTACCGAGTCGTCAATACGACACTCTCCCGACGTCTAAGGAGCACCACAGAGGGAAAGCGAAATACTTCCATACCTCGTAAAATACAAGAAAGCACCTCGGAGCCGCTATACAAAGAGGAGCTATCTCCATAGTAGCAAGGTCATCCTCACCCAACAAAGGCTCCTCGCTTCATCCCAAACTCGCCGGAAACAAGCGACGGAATATAGAAGGAGGACCAAGACAAACCTCGAACTCTAACAACATAGGACCCTTCCCGCAAGGCCCTCCTAGTCTCAATCCTCCAAATGGGGAACCCACCAACGGATCCGATGCGTACCAAGCCGTGCCATCCATCTCTCCCAAAGTGACCGATCCATATCCAACACAAGAGGTCGCCGAGCAAATGACCACGGGCTAAACGACGTCTGAGCCTCGGCATGGCCTCGAAGTCTCTCTCGCAGCCCACAAGGTGAGCAAAGCGGCTTCCCTCTCATGAAACGATCCCTGGGCCGCGACGCCGATACCACGAAGAGTCTCCCCAAAGACTAACGGGACAATATCCTCTCCAGCTCCGCAAAGGCCCAACCACATCTAGCAAAGCACCATCGCAAATGCCAAGGAGCCGACCAGAAAAGCGTCGCCATCACACACAAGGCAAATGCGTCCCAAGAGACATCACTCATCATCAACCATGAACCGCTCCGGCAGCCTCGTAAATGTCAATATGACCCGAATCAAGGATCATGCCCCGCACTTCTTCCAACGAAGTACGAAGAAAGCCTACAAGCTTCACGCTCACCGCAAAGCACCACCAATCAAAGGAAGCGAGATGGCCTCCACCTCCTGGGCCCTCCAATCAAAGCCCGAAAATCCTCAAAAGGTGGGCACCATTTCATCGTAGGAGAAACAATACACATGCCTCCTAACATCCTGTAACTTCGCGGCAGCCCGCAACAAATCCCAATCAGAACCAACTCCTTAAAAGACCAAATCGAGCAAAGACGAAACCTTACCTCGAAAACCCGTCTCTCGATGCCTCATACGGCGCCGCATCCACATTTTCACCGCTTCAAGGAAGTATGCTTGCCTCTCCTACGAAAGCCTCGGCAAAATTCTAGGGACGTACGAAGAATCCATGGCAAAAATGGAGGTTCCTAGAGAAAATGGGGAAGAAAGCTCGAAAATGGCCGCAAATGGGGAAATGGGGAAGAACCTGCACACCGGAAAGCATTTATTTCCTTCCCAAAGCAAGGTTGGTCCGTACGGACCTCTTTGCATGCTAGGTATGTCCGTACGGACCTCCTTGCAATCATGACCCATTTCCCTCAAAGAAACGGTATAACAACCACTGTTCTCGCAGACCTTGCTCCAAACCGCCCAAACACCGGCCAAAGCCATTTCCCGGCAAACATACACTACCCACAAACGCACTCTCGCCACGTGGCATGCACAAAATAAAAAATATAATAGCAACAATTTCTAGGACAATTCCCTGAATCACAAAAATGACATTACATCTTAAAATGAAATGCGTTTGCCATGCAAATACGAGTGTTTTATTACAGTACATCAAATGTCTGTTGCTAAAAAAAAAAAGAAAAAATAAGATATGGAAAGAGGGAAAGCAAATGAACCCTAATTCGAATCCTCAGCATCATCATCCTCACCAAGGTCATCAAGCGAGAAGTCGGGCATCCCGATGAACTCGCCCGTCATATCCTTCGTCATCGAGTAGTACCGAGCTCCTCCGAGGTTGGTACTCAAAGTACTCGAAGGATCAAATCCGGACGAAAGGATCAAAGAAAGAAGGCTCGACGATCCTCACCCCGCGCATCCCGCCGAGGAAAGAACTGTAAAGGGTCTGCGCTCGAGCTCCCGAAGACGTCCCCGCATCCATGCTATGCCGCCCCTCGAAGGTCCTCCCGCCTGTGGCTCCGGCTCGGCTCTCGGTGGAGGAACATCTACGTAATGCCTCGAAGGCATCGGCCAGACGCCAAGACACGCCGCGAGGACCTAAGACAGACATCTTCGACGCCATCTTCTTCGCAAAGACCGCATCGCCACATACGGCGGTCAAGATGTCAAAGCCCTCCCCGGACTCCGCACAAGCAAGCAGCCCAAAGAAACGCTCAAAGAATACAAGCCATACTCAACAACAAAAAGAGAAAAATACGTAAAAGATGCCAAGATGGAAAAGAGTAAGCACACTCACCGGCCTATCAAGATCCACGCGGCAGGCAACAGGAGCTCGCTGTGATCTGCACGCACACCCTCCTCCTCGAGGAATCCCCACGAACATACGTAAAGTCCGGCCTGTGCACCCGAATCCTCTGGGGGAACCCGGGACCCGCCTCCTCTCCTCGCCAACACCTCGCGGCGTCCTCAACTTCCTCCTCACGAAGGCCCCATACTCCTCTCTATACAACACAAACTCCCGCACCCACGCCGCCCAAAATACCTCTCAAAATCTAACACATCCATATCCCGAGAATCCAGCATCCCGAAAGGAGGGTCCCTTTGAGCCATGCGGAAGCATACCCGGCCATGCCAGCCAGAAGACCCGCTCCCCTGCACATGACGTCCAAGTCGTGCCCCGCAACATCTTTCGCCAGACCGTCACTCGTAGGAGCCCCCGAAATCATCACCCCTCATATCGAGCCTCCAAGGATACAAACAAACCTCTCCCGGCCATCTCTCCAAATGCTCCCGCACATCCCCGTAGGGCGACGGTGAGCTCCCTCACGGGTCCTCCTCCTCCTCGTCTGCGCGTCTAATTCAACATAGCAGCGTGATACGCTACGCGGGCTCTCAGATCTCTATCCCACTGGGAAGCACTAAAAATCTCTGTAACCACACCGCGACAAAAAGCGTAAAAGGCTCTGCAAAAGAAAATGGAGAAACGACAAGTTGCTAAATCAAAAACAAAGAATAAACTCATACCTCCAAAGCAAAGTCAAAACAAGCCAAGGAATCGGCTACACCCTACTAAACCGGTCCAAAGAGAAGTGTAGCTTCGTCCAAGCTCCTGACCTTTCGCCCACTCAACGGCAATTCAAGAACCGGCCGTCAACGTAAGCTCCTGGACTTCGCCCACTCAACGGCAATTCAAGAACCGGCCGTCCATGTAAGCCCGGACTTCGCCCACTCAACGGCAATTCAAGAACCGGGCCGTCATGTAAGCCCGGGACCTCGCCACTCAACGGCAATTCAAGAACCACCCGTCAATGTAAGCCCTGACCTTGCCCACTCAACGGCAGCTCAACAATCGGCCAATGTAAGCCCTGACCTTGCCCACTAACGGTACTAACAACCGGCCACAACTGACTGCCCACTACAGCTCAAGAACCGCCGTCAATGACTTGCCCACTCAACGGCAATTCAACAACCTCATTGTAGCCCTGGACTTCGCCCACTCAACGGCAATTCAAGAACCTCGGCCACTCAACGGTAAGAACCCTAACGTAAGCACTCTCGCCCACTAACGGCAAAACAAGCGCAAGAAGGAGCTAACACCTCCCAAAGACAAATCTCAAGGCACAAAACGCTCCAAAATGCTCAACGACAACGCAAGCACCGGCCATCAAAGTAAGCTCCGAGCTCCTTCCCAACAAGTCAAAGGGAAGTCGTACAAGACTACATATCCTCAAAGACCGGCCGTCAACGTAAGCTCCGAACCTCGCCCACTCAACGGCAAAACAAGCGCAAGAAGGAGCCAACACCTCCGAGTACAAATCCCAAGGCACGAAACGCTCCAAAACGCCAAATAGGTGAAGCAATCACCGCCATCATCCTTGCCCACTCAACGGCAACTCAAACACCGGCCATCAAAGTAAGCCCGAAGTCACCTTCACCCAAGAAGAAGTGCCCCTACACAGGCCACGATAAATCCCTAACTGATTTAACACCGCTAGCCATCGTAAGTCCAACTCCTCTCCCTGCAGACAAAGCACGAGGCAGCCAACACCTCTCCGAGTACAAAGCTCAAGGCACGATGCCTCCAAAACCACCAAACGGTGAATGGGCTAAGATCGCACTTCATCATCCTCACGCACTCAACGGCAAACTCAAACACCGCCGATTCAAAGCCCGGTCACTCCTTCACAAGATGTAAGGCCCTACAGGCCACGATAAATCCCCACACATGGCAACACCGCAGCCATCGTAAGATGACCAACTTCTCCCTCAATGCATACATGACATCTACACCTCTCGCAATCAAAGACAAGGCAAAAGTGCTTACGCATGGCAAACTCCACAAACTCAAGACGATTCAAAGTCCTCACGCATGGCAAACCGCAAATGTAAGATGACTCAAGTTTTCATACATGACACCACCACAACAAGACGATTCAAAGTCCTCACACATGGCAAACCGCAGCGTAAGACGATTCAAAGTCCTCACGCATGGCAAACCGCAGCCGTAAGACGATTCAAAGTCCTCACGCATGGCAACCGCAACCGAAGACGACTCAAGTCTTCATACTATCTCCAAATTCTAAGGCTTTAAACCACTCTGGTCCCGAAGACCGTATAAACCTCCCCCATCACTATCTCCACCCTAAGGCTTTAAACCACTCGGTCCGAAAGACCGTATAAACCTCCCAAATCACTATCTCCGGCCCTAAGGCCTTAAACCACCCGATTAGGAAAATCGTAAAATTTCCACCCCTGTGACACCACCACGTCCTCACAATTGACTCCTCGGCGGTCACCACATCTTAGACACCACCCTGTCTCTACCACCGACCTCTACGGTCACATCGATACTTCGTGGCACCATCACGCCCACATACACTCACAAATTCACGACCCTCGAACTACGGCTGTGCTTGATTCCCGCCAGGATACGTAGGAATCCTATCACAGGGTCCACCATCGACCTATACTCTGGCCACCCAAGACACCACCACGTCCACCCATAGAGTCTTAGTCGAGGACATCTCCCGTCCTCTTGCACTACAACACTCACACACGAACTACGATCAGTGCTTGATTCCCGCTGGGATACGTAGGAATCCTATCACAGTGGTCCACCCAATTGACCTAAACGGCCACACAACAGACACCGCCACGTCCTCCCACCGACCTCCACTGGCCACTTCCTCTCCCAAAGACGCGATCCGCATTAGGACCCTTATCTTATCAACGACCCCACTTCCTCCGAAAGTGACGTCGTTGAGAGGCTTCGTAAGTACCCCAACTGGATCACCTCTCTCGCCGAACACACAGAAACACCGCAAACTCACAAACACACCTCGAAGACCTATGGCACTCAAAACCCTCTCAAAACCCTCAACCAAATCAAGGGAGGGGCCTTTTCTGGGATAAAAAGGGACAAAGGACCTTTTGGGAATTTTCAGAAATTGGAAAAGCAAAAGTAGTCCGTACGGACCTCTTGCTTTAATAATTACCGAATCCTCTTAAAGTCCACAATATTCCTCAAATCCCGAAGAAAATGATTACCCTCATGCATGGTTGGTCCGTACGGACCTCTTGCATGTCAAGATGGTCCGTACGGACCTTATTGCATAGGGGACATCATAATTCCGTAATATTCACCATCATCACATATTCCTCAAATCGAGGAAAACCAAAATTCTCGATAATACGAGGTCCGTACGGACCTCTTTGCAATTTTCTCCTACTATATAAATGAGGGCTCCCTCCCTCATTTTTCACACCTCCCTCTTCTCTCTTCCTCCCTTAGCCTTCAGGCTCCCCTCTAAGACCCTTCGGGGCAATCCCGGCCCCTTTCGGATCCTTCCGAGGCCTTCCGAGCCCCCTCGTGGTGCTCCGAAGCCTCCCCGAGCGCTCCCGCGATGCTCCCGCGCTGCCCCGAGGCACTCTCGAGGTACTCTGAGGCCCCTCGTGGTACTCCGAGGCCTTGCCTGGTCTTTCCCGAGGCGTCCCAGCTCTTTCCGAGTCAAACCGGCGATCCCAAACCACGCCGAAACTCGCCCGAGTGACTCCCGCCACCCCAACGCACGCCGAACCTCTCGCCCGAGTGATCCCGCGATCCCAACTCACGCCGAAACTCCGCCCGAACGCAGCCTACAATCTCAACTCAC
Source organism: Adenophora triphylla var. japonica (assembly GCA_022495995.1). NCBI lineage: Eukaryota > Viridiplantae > Streptophyta > Magnoliopsida > Asterales > Campanulaceae > Adenophora > Adenophora triphylla. The sequence goes on from JAFEMH010004347.1 coordinate 54,960, forward strand.
GCCGAAACTCCGTCCGCAGACAACCGGCCCTCCCGGGCAATCCCGGTCCGTGCCGAACACTATTCCATCCTCAAACACTATTCCCAAATGAAGACAGACACGAACCAACATTGGTAAGGCTTCCTTCCATTACTATTTCAATACATTTCAATACGCAGTGTACAATGTAGACATCCGACACAGCATGCATTTTTAAAAGCACACACACACACACACACAACAGTTAAAGAATATTAGGGGTATCCGAAAGACTCGTTTTACGAGGCGACTCGGGTGAGCTCTAAGATTCTAATATTCTCTTCCCGAGGAGTCATCTGACCTCCGAACTCAAAATCTCATCACACAAAAATAGTTTATTATTATTTTTAAACTGATGCCCTTTTTCAATGTTTTGGGCTTAATAATAAAAACGGTGTGGCGACTCTACAAAGCAAAACACGGCGAGACACCTCCAACTAACGCTAAAGCGGAATAAAGCCAGATGCCGGGGCGCGAACGCGCTGCCTCTCGGATCCGGGCGAACATTCCCCGAAAACAGCGACGCGCGAATGCGAGATGCGCGGGAGCTCGAATCCCGGGTAATTTCAATAATTCCCCATACTTCTACGCATCTCTGCAACATATTTATAAGATAATAACCAAAATCTATGTGGAAAGGCAAGGTGGCCAAAGGCAGCTGATTACAGCGTCATGGAAGGATAAATCAAAGTGGTGTGCCTACCATAAAGATTTTGGGCATCTACGGATAACTGCATCGCCTTGAGGAAAGAGATTAGCTACTTACTATCAAAAGGACTCCTCAAAGATTTATTGGGAAAAAGGAAAGGACGGGCTGAAACAAAGGAAACTGTCGCTGAAGCTCCATCTTCACCTCCTCCTGCCACTAAGGTGATCAACTTCATTACAGGAGGATCAGACATTTGTGGCACCGCCTATTCTGCAGCCAAAGTCACGCTAAAGATTCTAAGGAAGACAAGACGGAATTGCCAACTAGGCGTCCGGATCACTCCCTTGAAGAGCAAATCATTTTTGATGACGACGACAAAGAAGGCATTTCCGACCCGCACCATGACGGTCTAGTCATCACCTTGCAAATTGCCAATTGCAAGGTGAAACGCATCTTGATCGACAATGGCAGCTCTGTCAATCTAATCATGAAGAGCACCTTGGAAGAAATGATGATTCCCCTGTTAGAAGTCGTAAGAAATTCCTCCGTCTTGGTAGGCTTCAGTGGGGAAACCAAGCAGACAATTGGAGAAATTAAGTTACCCATCTATGTAGAAGGGATGAACTCTATGGAAAGGGTGTGCGTGATTGATTGCACATCCTCCTATAACCTCATCTTAGGACGGCCATGGATCCATAATATGAGGGTGGTTCCTTCTACGTACCATCAATGTGTTAAGATGCCAACGCCTTGGGGAGTCATCACAGTGAAAGGTGATCAACAAGCCGCCAACGAGTGTTAAAAAACAAATATGAAGGCATGCTCTACTCATTAATTACGACCAGTAGGTCTAAATATGCTTCGAAGTCCATGACAACGCAAATGGTGAACTTTAACATTAGCTAGCTGGACGTGACTGGGGCAAGCTGTTACCTTCCGAAATGTGGCCATGAGCTACGCCTTGAGTGGTATTACGTGTAAGTTAAAATTCATTGCAATTTTAACACCAAGGTATGAACTTCTTCTTAAAATTTAATTTTTATTGCCTTTTAAACCATTTATCTTTTTATTAAAACCCCTACTGACTTAAGCATCGGAGGGGTGTTAGCTAAGCTAACACCCAACTCCTAACATATTCTTGTGATGCAAGATTAGACACTCCTGACCATGGATAGTGAGCATTGCAAAGTCACACGGCAAGCTACTCGAAAGAACCAACGTTTCTTGGTAAATTTAAGGTGCATAATTGTAAGTACCCCAATCTGGATCACCCTCTTCCGAACACACAGGAAACACCGCAGACTCACAAACACAGTCTCGAAGACCTATGGCACTCAAAACCCTCTCAAAACCCTCAACCAAACCAAGGGAGGGGCCTTTCTGGGATAAAAAGGGACAAAAGGACCTTTTGGGAATTTTCAGGAAATTGGAAAAGCATAAGTAGTCCGTACGGACCTCTTTGCTTTAATAATTACTGAATCCTCTTAAAGTCCACAATATTCCCTCAAATCCCGGAGATAATGATTACCCTCATGCATGGTTGGTCCGTACGGACCTCTTTGCATGCCAAGATGGTCCGTACGGACCTCTTTGCATAGGGGACATCATAATTCCAGAATATTCACCATCATCACATATTCCCTCAAATCGAGGAAAACCAAAATTCTGGATAACATGGGAGGTTCGTACGGACCTCTTTGCATTTTTCTGGCACTATAAATAGAGGGCTCCCCCTCCCTCATTTTTCACACCTCCCTCTTCACTCTTCCTCCCTTAGCCTTCAGGCTCCCCTCTAAGACCCTTCGGGGCAATCCCGAACCCTTTCGGATCCTTCCGAGGCCTTCCGAGCCCCCTCGTGGTGCTCCTAAGACTCCCCGAGCGCTCCCGCGACGCTCCCGCGCTGCCCCGAGGCACTCTCGAGGTACTCTGAGGCCCCTCGTGGTACTCCGAGGCCTTGCCTGGTCTTTCCCGAGGCGTCCCGGCTCTTTCCGAGTCAAACCGGCGATCCCAAACCACGCCGAAACTCTGCCCGAGTGATCCCTGCGATCCCAACGCACGCCGAACCTCTGCCCGAGTGATCCCTGTGATCCCAACGCACGCCGAAACTCTGCCCGAACGCAGCCTACAATCTCAACTCACGCCGAAACTCTGTCCGCAGACAACCGGCCCCTCCCGAAGCAATCCCGGTCCGTGCCGGAACACTATTCCCTCCTCAAACACTATTCCCCGGCCAAGGCAGACACGAACCAACATTGGTAAGGCTTCCTTCCATTACTATTTCAATACATTTCAATACGCAGTGTACAATGTAGACATCCGACACAGCATGCATTTTTAAAAGCACACACACACACACAACAATTAAAGAATATTAGGGGTATCCGAAAGACTCGTTTTTACGAGGCGACTCGGGTGAGCTCTAAGATTCTAATATTCTCTTCCCGAGGAGTCATCTGACCTCCGAACTCAAAATCTCATCACACAAAAACAGTTTATTATTATTTTTAAACTGATGCCCTTTTTCAATGTTTTGGGCTTAATAATAAAAACGGCGTGGCGACTCTACAAAGCAAAACACGGCGAGACACCTCCAACCGAAAACGCTGCAAAGCGGGAATAAAGCCAGATGCCGGGGCGCGAACGCGCTGCCTCTCGGATCCGGGTGAACATTCCCCGAAAACAGCGACGCGCGAATGCGAGATGCGCGGGAGCTCGGATCCCGGGTAATTTCAATAATTCCCCATACTTCTACGCATCTCTGCAACATATTTATAAGATAATAACCAAAATCGCATGGGCGCACGATTTTCACACTCGACTTAAAATAACAAATGCAATTCGCCTTGTCAAGGAAATCGCATTTGGTATTCTAAAATTCGAAGATGTGAACTAAGGATTGTAACATTAACATGTTACCTAAGGACTCCGAAAAGGACATTTCTACATGTCACCTATCACTTGGTTATAACATCTTTGCATGTTATCTTTACAACTTGGTTATAACATCGTTGCATGTTATCTTTACAACTCAGATATAACATCATCACATGTTATCTTCGCCAATTGGTTACAACACTTGTACGTGTTGTCTTCCGTACCTAAAACAGAAAATTACTCAAAAGTATAAAGGATCCAAACGCATCATTGCAGTTGAAAATTACTAAAAGACCTAAGGTGTTGGACCAACCCAACACCATCAAAAGCCAAAGCTGTCTGGTCTCTTATGAGCCACTTACAAAAAAAAATAAAAAATTAAATTTGTTCAAGGGGTTAACCCTCCAAAAACCCAATTTAACATGCCAAACAGGGGCACGACCCAACAAAACATAACCATTGTTCCAAAAACTTGAAAACAAAATTGTTTTTATGTTGCAGGTACCGTTTCTTTGCTTCCAACATCCTAATGGCTTCCATCATTCTTCTCACCTTCCATAGTCACCTTAAGCTCATGCGTCTTGGAGTTCACCTCACTCACATCTGGGACCTCTCCCAGGAATTCATTCAGCATGGCTACTTCTTCATCAATCTTCCAATTTACATGCTGACCACTTTCAAACTCCTTCATCATATTGATACGAATTTCCATAACCGACTTGCTTGCGCTCATTATATACCCTTCTCTCACTTCACTCAACTCCTTAATGTGTTCTTCTTCCACCTGCAACATCCTGGCCGTCAAGTGTGCCAACTCATTGTTATGCTTCTCCACTTGTTCTTCTGCCCTCGCCGCTCTGGATGCTTCAAATTTGTGTTTTTGAATAAGGACCCTGATCTTATCTTTCTGCACTTCAAGTTCCTTCGTAAAAAAGTCCATCACTTCCATTAACTATAGATAAAAAAGCATACCATCATGTTACAACTAATCCTAGAAAATCTAACATATGTTTCTCAAGAAAGAAACCTACCTTGGCTTTAGCATCCTCAACCTTCCTTCCATCCGCTGCCACAACCTCTGCCTCTTCTAGCTTTCTCTTCCTATCTCCTTCTGCGCCTTCCCCCTTTGGAAGAGGAGGTCTCCCTTCCTTCTTGACACCCACCTTTGCCCTAATACCAGAAAGGACGTCCTCCACACCAAAGCAGGCCTTGGATCAAGTCGCTACACAAGAAAGGATATCAAAGAGCAGCAAAATAAAAAAAATAGAATATATAGGAAAAAACATACCGGATGACATTCTACCAGCACTAGAGACCCCCTTTTCCTCAGCAGAATCAGCAGCAGGTGACTTAAACTTTCGCAGCTCCTCGGGAAACAAACTCAAAATCCGATCGACGTTAGCAGGCGTATCTGCGAGAGGTGGGAAAAGCTCCTCCAACTTGGCAACTGAAAGCAAATTTCGTCAACACGTTAGAGGCAAACAAATAAAGCAAGACGCGATAACCAGTTGTATAAACTAGAAAGACTGCCTGAAGGGTTCCATGTCGATACCAAATCTCCTCCTCCCTCCAGGCTACTTTTCTTTACATAGAAGAATCTATGTTTCCATCCCCTATCAGCCGCGTCAAGATCTAGAATCAGAGAGTCCCTATTTGACCTAACCCTAAAGTTGTACCTACCCTTACCAAAAGCCCTAATTTCTGAAGCATACGCCAATTCCTCCAAACCTGCCACCATACCATGCTCGGCCGCAATTCTATCTAAAGTGAGCAAAGTACGCCACCCAATAGGCATCAATTGACAATAATACAGTCGGGTCACTTCAAAGAAGCGGGAAATCGAAGCAGAAAAAGGAAATTTCAAACCTACACTAAAAGGGTACTCGTAAAACCCTACCCACTCGTCAGAAACACAATCGGCACTAAAAACATCAGTTGGGATCAGAAACTCAGCATTGGAAGGAAAGACGTTGTTCCTTTTCAGAGCGTCAGCGTGAAACGCATCAAAACTACACTTCTCACCCTCTCTGTCACGAATGAACCCTAAGCATCTAAAACCATTCGGTAAGGACGCATCAACATCTATGACTTTTCCCTTACTTTTACCCATAATTCCAGAGGAAAGATACAAAGAAACGACAAAGGAGAGAGAGAATAATAACTCACCGGAGAAACTGGCGGAGATCTAGCACCGGTTGGATGGAGGATTTGAAAAGAAAAAATGGATGCTCTCAATTAATCCATGTATAAAAGGGCGAACTTCAGCGCCTACGAAAAGCCCATAATGATCCCTAGAGTCCTCGAGCATCGTGCGAGCCAACCACCTCATCACCTTCCTTTTAAACCCAAAGCGACACTTGGCAAAATATTAAAGCCCTCCGTATTCAACATGGAACACTTCAATATTTTGGGGGCAATTGTTACCTCCTAAAAAATCCACTCAACATGTTATGCATCTTGGATATTCATCTTGAGGTAACATCTTGACTTACATCTTGGACTAACGCCTTGAAATTATTTGTTGTTTTTATCCTATTTTTCAGGAGCGGAATTATTAATAAATAATTCACCCATGTGACCATTTGGACCTAGTCAAAGAACACCATAACGGATTCAAACTATAAACCAAAAGGATAACGGTTGGACTCCATCAACAAGGGGCGAGATTCTAGGCACAAAATCAGCACGACATTTAAGTTGTTACATTCAGTTACAATGACGCCTATATATTACTCTTAGGACGCACTATTATTCACATTACACTATTGTTCTTACTCTTACACCGCACTTGTACTCAAAAATTCTCAAATACTTAATAAAACTTGTTTGGTTTAGGCAGGCTTGCCAAAAGCCTCCCGAGGTTTTTCTCTTGGATGATTGCTCTAAGGGTTTCCTCGTTACATCCTTGTGTTCATCTTGCTTTGAGGATCATATTCCATTTGTGCCCAAACCTCCTTGAGAAGACAAATTTACTTGTCGAAATTTGTCCAAAACAATCATGATGCCCTTCGGGCTAAAAAATGTTGTCGCAACCTACCAACGCATAGTCAACAAAGTATTTGGGGAGCAGATAGGCGTAACATGGAAGTCTACATCGATGACATGGTCATTAATACTAGGACGGAAAGTTATGCCCCGGGCCTGAAAGAAACCTTTGGCAACTTACGAGGGAACAACATGAAGTTGAATCCAAGTAAATGTGTGTTCGGGGTGACGGTCGAAAAGTTCCTAGTTTTTATGGTATCACAGAGGGGAATCGAGGCGAATTCGGAGAAAATCAAAGCCTTGATCGACATGAAAGATCCTACCAAAATCAAGGAGGTTCAAAGGATGATCGGAAGAATAGCAGCCCTTGGAAGGTTCATCGCAAAGTCTGCGGAGAAATCACTTCCTTTCTTCAAATTTCTAAAGGGGACCATTCACAAAGCCTCTGCTGAGATGTGTCCACCCCAAAGAAACAGAAAATCTCTTGGCAGAAGTCTATGAAGGCATCTGTGGCGGTCACCTGGGGGCCATAACCTTAGTTGATAAAATCATCACGCTAGGTTATTATTGGCCAAACCTGAGAGATGACTTACAAGCCTACGTAAAAAAAGTGTGATAAGTGCCAGAGATATGTTGATATTCCCAGGCTCCCATTAGTGGAACAGATACTTATAGTACCTACTTGGTCATTTGACATGTGGGGAATCAACATCATTGGACCCTCCCCCCTCCCACACCCCGAAGCAATTGCAAGTATGTGAAGTGGATAGAAGAAAAAGCCTTAGCCAAAATCACATAGGAGAACACAATCAATTTTGTCCATAACTTCATCTGGTGTCGCTTTGAGGTTCCAGACACTATCATCTCAGATCATGGTCTCCAGTTCTCCAAGGCTTTTACAGCAGAATTAAACAGACTAGGAGTCAGACACATCAAGTTATCAGTAAGCAGACCTCAATGCAACGGACAAGCAGAAGTAGCCAACAAGTTGGTGCTAACAGCCCTAACCAAGAACCTAGAAGGAAGTGATGGTAGATGGTTGGTCGAACTTTCCTTAGCCTTGTAGGCAGTTCGCACAACCACCCGGGGGCTAATCAGGAAACCCCATTCGCATTGACCTTTGGATATGAGGCTATGGCACCAGCTGAGATGGCTATCTGCACAACAAGAAACTCAAACTACAATGAACAAGTGAACATGGTTAATAGGCTGCTAGATCTATACCTAGTAGATGAGAAAATACTAGTTGCTTAGATGAGGATGGTGAAATACAAGCAAAGAACTAAAGCGTACTACGACAAGAAAGTAAACAAAAGAATATTCCAAGTCGAAGACTGGGTACTTAGAAAGATTGAAGCTACATGCAGAAAAGCAGAACAAAACAAGGTTTCCCCAAACTGGGAAGGCCCCTACATTATCATTCAAGTCATTAAAGAGGGGACCTACAGAATGAAGACCCCAGATGGACGAGAGCTGAAGCATTCGTGGCACTCTAATCATCTACGAAAATACTATCACTAGTTTGTAGTTTATTTTTTGATTTATCAGATTAGTCTTTGTTAGTATTTTCCCTTATTTTTAGTAGAATATGATAATCAGTTTCATTCAATAAAATTTCAGTTTTCATCAACAAAGCAATGAGCAAGACAAGCACAAAAAGACGAGTAGCTTACTACTCAGAACACATAAGTTATGTCGAACGACCCTCCTCGACATAAGGGACAGTCCCAAAAATTATCCAAGTGTTAATTCGAACGACCTTCCTCGGCTTAACGGGATAAGGGACAACGTCCCAAAAAATACCTAAGTATTATGCCGAACAACCTACTCGGCATGATGGGATAAATTCCCAAAAACAAAAACATTGTGCTGAACGGCCCTCCTCGACACAAAGGGATAGATTCCCAAAAATTATCTAAGTATTATGACCAAACGTCCTCCTCGGCATAATGGGATAAATTCCCAAAACTCTACACAAATTTTAGGTCGAATGATCCTCCTCGGCCTAAAAGTATCAGATTCTAAAAATTTATCTAAGTGTTAATCCGAACGACCCTCCTCGGGTTAAATGGACAAAACTCCTAAAATTTATCTAAGTGTTAGGCCGAACACCCCTCCTTGGTTTAAATAGATAAATTCCTAAAATTTAACCAAGTGTTGGGCCGAATGATCTTCCTCGGCTTAAAGGAATTAATTCCTAAAGTGCAAATGTTGTGCAACCCTCCCTCGACATGCAAAAGTTGGATAATTAGACAAAAATGCGATAAATATTCAACATACAAGCATTCAAAGATAAAGCAATTCAAATGAAAGCATAAAAAGTAAATGAGACAAGTATAGAGAAAAGGCATTGTATTGATCAAAGAATCAACTACATGAAAAAATTATTCAAAATGATTACATCAACAAAATAGTGTAAAAAACTATCAAGGTTGATCCCCATCCCTAAATAGATCATCTTGATCAGAGTCAACTTTTGGATGGTGACCTGCTCGGTCTGCCCCCCTCGGCATCCTCCCCTTCATCGTCAGAAGCCTCCCTTCATGGATCTTATCAATAAAAGCATTTATGTTTTGAGGATCAACTGGAGGGGGGATTTACGGAGCTCGACCCCTCTCTAGAGTCTTGAGCGGCAATTACCTTAAGGGCATTCTCAGAAAATGGCATGAGGGAGTGCCCAAACTGGCAAGGTCATCACATGCATCTTGGCAAATGAGATGAGCAAGCAGACCCACGTCTGCGTTTAAAGTTGGATCCACTAAGACCCTTTTGGCCAAGTGAATATAACCGTCAGAGCACATGGTGGCTGTTTTCTCAGCTAGGGCCTGCTTGAATGTCGGGCTGACTTTGAACTGAGAAATAGCCTCAGCAATCTGGGAAGGCAAGCTGGCCTTCACTGTTTATACTGAGCTTCAGCTTCCTTGGCATTTTTCCTTATCTCAGCCTGGAGCCTCTCTATCTCCTCATGCCCGGCCTTTTGTGCCTCCTCGGCTTTTACTGCGCCTCCGTCGCCTTTTTAGCCTTCTCGCCGCCTTGGATCTTTTTGCTCATCGACCTCCATCCTCATTGAGGACCTCTATGACCTTGGCTAAATCGGCCTTATTTTTCTCGATCTGATGATCAAGTTTCTGTTCAAGCTCATCGGCAGCCCTGCTCCTTATTGCCTCATAGGCAGTAACAGTTGCAAGCTACACAAACAAAGAAAATTATCACTACAAACAAAAAATCACAAGTATAAAGAAGACGAGAAGCGGAAAAGGAAAATGCCGAAAAGACGTACCTCACTAAGAAGGAGGCCCTTTCGTTGACCGTATGCTCCTCGCTTCGCCAGTGTCAATAAAGTGATCGACCTGTGTCCTCATCCATGGCCCTATGATAACCCGGCCGACCTATCATGAGCTTTGGGTTCTTCCTCGGCCAACACATCAAGGCCCTTGATGGTTGGATAAATTGTTAAATCTTTGGCTACCTCCTCGACTTCAAAGATACGTCTTTACGTAACCGAGCAAACACTTCCATCTGAGGAGGAATTAGTAGCAACCCTTTTCGAGGAGTGGCTCCTCTTAAAATGGGGCCTCCCGGGCCCTTCGGCCTTTTCTACAAGGAGTTCTCCGGGCGGCCTCTAGTTCCTCGGCCTCAATTAGACTACTTACCTAAACGCCTCCCCGATTTCGTGGCTATAACTTAGGAGCTTCGTCCCTCCTCGACATAGGCTCCTTTCCCTTCATTATCTTCATCGGCGGAGGCACCAGCACCTCCCACCGCCTTCAAGGGTAGAGCACTTGACTCCTTGGTGGTCAAAACAGCTTGACGAGCGATGGCATCATCTCGTCTTTTATTTTTAGCCAAGGACCTAGATGTCCTCCTATTCAACTTTATCAACGCTTGAGGATCTAAAATCTTCTCTTCCATTTTCTTGATTTGCTCCTGCTAGATCTCGTGAAAGACGTGGAAGATAAGTTAGTGAAAAGACGAGGAAGCAAAAAACAGTTTTACAATGCAAGTATGAAAGATGGGGAGGAAGAAAAATTACAGTCGATTACATCTTCCTCGGTAAGACATCTGTCGCCATACAATTTGCAAATGTCACACTCATCGTAGAAAACGAGATCGAGGTGCACCCTCCAGTCTGGAATTCTATTTCCTCTTACGACGGGGATGAGGGGAACCAAGCCGTCTAAAGGTCCAGGCATGATGTCGGCCTGCACATAATACCTCTGGTCGGTCTCCAAACTTGACCAACACAAAGTCCCCACCTTGGCAAATTGTTTCAGCCTCTCAATCAAACGGTTACTCCACTCAGACCTCCACACCTGCTCGGGCACACCAGGGAACTTGGAAGGGGCAACAAACTCCCAGCCTTATCGGCTTTCTACCCTAATAACGTGTTTGTTCCACCCCGATAATAACGTGTTTGTTCCACCCCGACACCTTGCTGGACATGGGGTATATCAGTTTGGGCTGATTGGGATCACTCCTTACCACTAACACCCTAGTATCCTCCTTGTAACTGACAGTGAAGAAGTTATGAAATAACGACTGGCAAGGCTCAAACCCTGGACTACGGCAAAGGACGGTAAAGTCGGTGAGGAACCTCACGGCATTTGCCCCAATCATAGCCGGGATAACCTGCATGTCCTCAAGAAATTCATAGATAAATGGATCGAGGGGGAGATGAAGGCCCAGCTGGAATTGTTTGTAGAAAAAATGGACATAGTTTAGACTGTATAAAAAGTCATTCAGAGCTTCCTTATTACGAACAGGGGCACGGGGAGGTATGTATGTCGGTATTCCTCCCTCGACACTCAATACTTAGTGTGTAGTTCATCAATCATGGGCTCCACGACCTTAGCAGATCTAGGTCAAGGGGTGTTAGATCTACCACGGTTGGACCTACCACGACCTCTTGCACGGCCCCCAAGCCAAAGACGCAGCTCCCTCGGCAATGCGTCTACTATCCTCCCAGAGGTAGAGGGACCTCGATTGAGAACGAGCAACACCACTTCCTCTCCCGAGGTATATCTCGCACAACAAAAATAGCAAAGGAAGATCAAATTTTGGCTAAGGCATGGTAAAAGACGAGGACGAGGAAGTATCCCTCCCCGTCTAACTCAGTAAATGTCGAGTAGTGATCTTACCCAATAACGGACACTCCAGATGGTCGGACTTCAAGTAGTACAAATTGATATGATTGAGGATCTCGGTCCTACCTTGGAACACCGCAATATTTGGGGAATCTACGCTAAGTCGGTCAATCCTAAACCGACTAGGGTAACCGACGCCTGGTCCTGGGGCTTTGGAACCTCGTCGAATTTCTCCTATCTCATTCAAACTCAACATCATCTAAGGACCATCAATTCTTTCATAAATCTTAAGGTTCTGGGTATGACAGCGGTATAACGCATGGAGATTACTTCTCCATGTTCTTGCCATAGCTATGAACGGAGAAATCACAATAAATACCCAATAAAAGCTTCAAGAACAAGAACAACAATGGCGGTTCTAAAAACGTTTAACAAGACCGAGGAAAATCAAGAAAACAACACCTTAAATACAAATAAGGAGGTTAGGGAGAAATGTTATACCTGATTTGAACTTTAGTGAAGAAAAATATGGAGGAAATCGAACACAGATCCAAGAAAACAAGATCAAACTCAAGAACAAGCCTTGCAGTTTATGAAGCTTATGGGTACTTTTCAATTTGCAACATTGATAAAAGAGTAGAAATGAAATGGATTTGGATTTTATACCCATATCCGATCGGGTATGGGTCAAGCAAACGAGTCAAGACGCCGTCTCCTTCCTCACATTTAATGTTCTAGCATGTTCCCAAGAGAAATGTCTCGTCATCGATATTTGCGCTCATCAATGTCCAAATAATCGGCAGATAAATGATTGATGCCTCGTGTTTCGAAAAAACCCTTTCGTATTCATTTAAGCCGAGGACGAGCACCACTTCTTCCTCGGCAAAGCCGAGCTAAGGGAGCCACTGAACGGTATAAATTGAGTACGATCATGGGTCATAAACCGGGCAAGGCCCGATTGATTGGGCACAAAGTAAAATCCATACAAGTCTCAAAAGTACTAAAATATGCTGACAAGGCATATACAAAGGCCGACCAAGGCCTCAACAAATGACGACCACTCAGTCAAACATCTAGACAAGGGGAATGGGCTTCCCTACCCTTGTCCACCTCCTTACTCGGCATTCAAGTATGCCGACCAACGTCATATGCCGAGGAGCAAGACTCCTATGCATACGTGCAGAAGGTTTATATAATCCTAATTCAGAGGGAATTATAATCCAACTAGGATTACAATCCTCTTATCGCACAACTTCATATACAAGGATGTACTCTATATCCTACACCTATAAATACAAGTCATAATTCACACAATTCTGTTAACACATCTTTTGTCTATAAACTATTGTCAATTGATTTGCTCTTTATATCACACAAATACTTAATATCACGCCGGAGGGCATTCGCCGGTGAAGCCCCATATTAGTTTACGTGTTTGTTCATCTTTTCAGGCTATTCAAACATCTAGGATACACCCTACGACTTGATTTGGAATGATTAGAACGTTTTTGTCATTATCAACAACTGATAAATGCATTTATCAATTACAAATGCATTTATCAGATATTTTAACGCCAAAAACTTGTAAAAAACGCGTTTTTTTTAACCTTAACAAAAAACGTGTTTTTCACCCGTCGCGCTCGAACTCTCTCTCTCTACTCTCTCTAAACGCAAACAGAGTTACTCACCATTCGCTCCTCAATCGTCTTCTTCATTGTTTTCTCTAGAAACCCGGGCCGGCCGAATTGCTCGCTTCTTCTCCATCATCTCTAATGGCGATTCTCGAATCTCCTCGTCGAATCTAAAGGTTTCCTCAAAGCCCTTGCAGTGCTCCTCGCTAACGCCGCTGCGCCCATTACCAAACTCTGTGGTTCTTCCGCTTTCATCGCGCAAGGTAATTTATTCAATCTCCTAATCATACGTTCATATTCTTATTTAATTTCAATTGATGGATTGAAGAATTATTTATTCAATTTTATAGGTTGGGAAAGATGAATTTGGGTACATGTTAGCGGAGATATTGAAGAAGAACGGGGTTAACAGTGATGGAAAGATTTTGCCAGTTCCAATTTTAATTTCAATTTCAATTTCAGATGCCAGTCCATGTATTTTGAAGTGCCAGTCCATGTGTTTTCAAATGCCAGTCCATGTATTTTCAAATGCCATTGCTTATGTTTTTGAGAGCTAGCAAAAATAATTATCAGTGTTTTTGAGTGCCAGTGTATGTGTATTTGAGTGCCAGCCAGACGTGATTTTGAATGCCAAACCATGTTTTTTTGAATGCCAAGTGCTTGTGTTTTTGAGAGCCGGCAAAAATATTAGTGTAACAAAGTGCCGGGTGTTAGTGTGAGTGCCAAAGTGTGAAGAAAGTGCCGGTTCATGTATATAAAAGTGCAGTAAAAGTGCGGTGCCGCCGCTTAACAAAGTGCCGGTGCGCGCTTACACCCGCACTTTGTTAAATTCCGACACTTTTCACCTGCATTGTTACATGCACGCTACCGACACTTTATCAAACTGACACTTTGTTAAGCAGACACTGGCATAAACGGGGAAACACAAAACACGTTTTTCCTAAGTGACAGGAAAAACGCGTTTTTCATAAGACCAACTCTATTTTAACTAAAGTGACAAAAAAAAAGGAAAAAAAAGAAAGAAAAGTAATTTTTTTTATAGTATCACGCCTTACATTTTTTTTTTAAAATAACATTTTTTAAGTAGTTTTCTGTAAAAACTTGGTATTAATTTAATTTATGAGAGGAAAGAAAGAAGTACTGTAGTACTACAAGATAAGCACCATCACGAGGAATCTTAACGAATTTTTTCAAAAACATTTGGAAATTTCGGAGAACCGAAAAGAGCGGGGAGAACACAATTTCCGAGAAAAAAACCCGCGCACAAAAACGCACAATGTTCACCTGATGTGAAATTTTAAAGGTCAAGCCCTCTAAAGTTGTTGACATTCTCACATTATGCCCCACATCTATCATAGATTTTACCCTCCTATCCATTTGTTTTGGTGTTTGTTATATACACCACCCCCTCTCAATAAACCAGGTATTGTACTAACATAACTTACATCATCAATAACAATAAAACCTTAGTATCTAAATGATTTGAGGTTATGTAACATGAAACCATCAATAACAATAAAACATCAGTAACTAAATGATTTGAGGTTGTGTAACATGAAATCTTGTATAGACTCGAACTCGATCAATGAGAGGTGTGATACAATAATAAAAATCATTGTGTTTGTTTCGTAATATCGAATCAAAATTTTTTGGTCTATATTTTTCATGCACTCAATGAAAGGAAAAGGAGATAAATGGATATGGATTGTATAGAATGGAAAAAATCGAGTGTGAATGTTCTAGATTAACAAGATCACTTGAGTAGAGTCTTATGAATGTTCTAAATTAGCTAGATCAATTGAGTTGAGTATTAGAAATTCAGTTAGGTTAAAACTTGGTATATAGAGAGACTTTTATGATATTTATAATTGAATACGGGTCAGTACAGTCGAACTGCAAAAATGTTCACACTTCTTTTTGTTTATTTAATTCAATCTCGATGGTTTAAATTTAGGTTCTTTTAAGGGCATTTCGGATAGTTTGCTCGGCCAATGCATTTCATCTCTTTATTCAGTTCGTGTGCGATCTCGACTCTTGATTGCAGACCGAATTCTATCAACGCATTTCATCTCTCCATTAAGCTCGAGAGCGATCTCGACTCTGCAGACCAAATTCCCAGAGGTCTACTCAATTTGAAACCGGATTAGTCAATGTCCGGTAGGATGATTACATCAATGATCCTAAAAAAAAAGAAGGAAAAACTAAGATAAAGGTGCTTTTGCTACTTAAAAAAAGGGTTATTTTCTCCAATTACTAAAACTTAGAGGGGCACTCATAATATTTTATCCTCCAACAACGAATATACCGTTCCCTCTAACTAATGTGCGTGACAAATTACGCCCCCTAATTAAATTAATAATTTCACTCTCACAACATAAATAAAAAACCCTAATTTTCCCATCCCTTTTCTCTCTCCTCCTCCACCGCTCAACTCTCTCCCCTGAATTTCATTGCTCGAACTTCCATGGCGGCGGCGGCGGCGGGCGAAGGTTCGGTTCCCTACGAAGGCACTGGTGCAGGAGGTAAGTTCCGCAAGAAGCCTCTTCGGCGGCCTCAAGCCACGCCGTACGATCGGCCTCCAATAGCCCTCAGAAACCCTAGCATCACCGGCAGTAACAGTCTTTTGTCGAAACTCGTCGACCCTGCTTCGAAACTCATCTACGCTGGCGCTCACCGGCTCTTCGGCGCCTTCCGCAAGCGCCTTACTCTCCCCACGCAAGAACGACCGACAGGTTCGTAATTTAATTGGACCCGTGGTTTTTTCTTCAATTTGTTGTGGAATTCGTCTTCTTTCGGACCATTTGTTTTTATTGATGGGCATTTGTGTATTTTGTAATTGGGATGAATTGACATTTTTAATTTTTTTAACCTTAATCGTTTTTTTTTTTTTTTGGAGGGGTGCTCCTATTGGAGAACTCAGTTCTTGTTTTGATTGTTAATATAAACAATTGGAATGCCTTTTCTAGTTTTAGTCAGTTGAACATTACCCTACCTGGCTAGGGAAATATCACCACTTGTGGCGGCTAGGTATCCCGGAAGAGGTTAAAAGACTATGGTATGTTTTGCAAGGCAGAGTCTTGCTCTTTGACATGTTGGCCTTGTGGTCATTGGGTTTTAAATGTTTTGATGGAGGTTTGTAATATACGAATAAGATTTTCCCTTGTTTGGTAAAGGTTTGCTGTAGCTTAACCAAATGTCTTGAGTTAGTTCTCTTGGAATGAGCTGAGTTAAAACGTGGTATGGTGAGCATTGACACCCTTGTGATCTACCCTGTTTAAATCAGATTGGTCGGCATCCAATGTTGAGCATACGGATGGTTCAAACAAAAATAAAAGAGCATGTGAAAGTTTCTTAATTCACTAGTGCAACAGAGCGAGAGAGAGAGAGAGGGAGAGGGAGAGGGAGGGAAGGTAGGTTGCTCCATATAAGGGTCATGGCAGTTTAGTAGCTTTTCTCAACGGCTTATAGTGGTTCTCAGAAATCACATAGCCCCTTGGGACTGTGGGTTGTGGGATTCAAACCTATTAAATGGGTGGTGGGAAGATCTCAAACCCTACCAACCCATGAAGTATTACTTTCCAGCAATTGTGGGTGTTATGATTTATTTCGCTTGCCTTCTAAGCATTTTTTTGGTGAGGGACTCAAGTGCAGCTAAATTACCGCGGGTTGTGGGATTCATACCTATTAAATGGGTGGTGGGAAGATCTCAAAACCTACCAACCCATGAAGTGTTACTTTCCAGTAATTGTGGGTTTTATGATTATTTCGCTTGCCTTCTAAGTTTTTTTTTTTTTTTTTTTGTGAGGGACTCAAGTGCAGCTAAATTTTGTGAAGACTAGAATGCGCTAATGAGGGTTATTGTGAACTATATTCCTTTTCTTTATCATGGCAACAGACCAAAGTAGGACAGCGAAATGAGAAAATTTTAGCTGACAAAAGTAGGATATGAAGGTTTTGAGAACTTATGATCTTGTGCTTATACTGCAAACTTTTGTTCATTAACTGCCAATATATGTACAAACCTGTGCAATTAAGCAACATTAGAATTGGTGAACTAAATATCATTTCCTCAGCAGTCATATAAACATGTTTAATTACATAATGGAATTGTCGACACATCCTGAGATATTCCTCTCCCACCTCCAAATTGAATCCCTTGAGTTGAGGGTTCTAAAATGTTTGATATCAAGTATGTCCTCGAGAAGGTGATTTAATTATTTTCTCAATGGGGTTGTTTTGTCTGTCTTATACTACTGCTTTCCCCTTGTTAAATATCCACTCAAAGTACGCATGTCAAAATGAGTGCTGTGTGTTGTTATTTTTGCAAATAGTTTCTATTATATCTTCGGATACACATCTTTGACATCTTAAAAATGTTTGGAATGTTAATCTGTGAAACCTTTTCTAGGTTCACAATTTTCATACTGTTCGTTATAAGCACCTAGTTGGTAATTCTTAGTTGGTTCCATTTCAAATTTCGAGGAGTACTGTGATTTTCATTAACTACTATCCCAAATGTCTTTATTTTAAAGAAAATTTTCCATCATGTCTTCTTTTGTTGAGAATTTTAGGATATTGATATCATGCTATGTGTTTGCATACACATTTATATTTGATTGATTTGACATGTTCCTAATATATATATATTTTTTGTGAGCAGAAGCTAATAACCACGAACCAAATGATAGACTTGGAGATGTGGTCGTCAATGTAAGTTATTTTCTGATCTATGACAACATACACATGCACACATATTACAGGAGTGTTCCTCTATGCATAGTTGTCAAAGGCGACCGCCCGCCTCGCCTTTTTGGTGCCTTGGGGGGTCGGTCGCCTTTTTGTAGCCAAGCAGGCGGATGCACGCCTTTCTTCACAAGGCATTCGCCTTGCTCGCCTTTTTGCCGCCATCCTATCGCCTCTCGTATTTTTGCCTTTTTTTCCTTTCTTTCTAGTCCCCTGTTCTTCAATTTTTATCTACTTTTGCAATATGATTATCGGACTCTTTGGTTTACCCCGCCGGACACTTGTCAATAACACTAAAATCGGAGTGTCCGACACGGGTACGGCGGGGTAAAACAAAGAGTCCGAGCATCAGAGCTTTTGCATGATTTTGGAACTTGATTTCTTTTCTCGATAATCTTTAAGGATTTAAGTTTATTTAACTTGCTTAACCTAGTACTTGTTTTGTTGATTTGAACTTCATAATTTTGATTCATGCTTCTTTTTTCTTAGAATTCTTACTTTTGGGTTTGAATCATATTAGGGTACTATTATATGTGAAATTTATTTCATGCTTTATTCTTGTTCATAATATGTTTTATGCTTTGTTTATGTTTTGCATGTGTATATATACATATTTGATAAGAATATATATACACATATACTCCCTCCGTCCCACCAGCTTAAGAAAAAGTGAAATGGCACGGGAATTAAGGAATATTATTATAGTATTAAGAGAGAATGAGTGGAAGAAGTGTTGTGAGTGTGAAAAATTAAATAGGAGAGAGAATGAGTGGGATGAATAGTTAGGAGAGAGAATGTTGTGAGTGTAAAAGTAAAGTAGGAGAGAGAATGAGTGGGGTAGAAAGAGTATAAAAATAATAAAAACTTTCCATTTTTGGAATTCTTAAGATCGGCGGGGCCTTAAAATGGAAAGTTTTCTTAAGATCGGTGGGACGGAGGGAGTATATACACACACACACACACACACACATATATATATATATATATATATATATATATATATATACTCCCTCCGTCCCGCCCGAAAGGGCACAATTTGTGCCTTGCACGGGAATTAAGAAAAGTGATGTAGGAAAGAGAAAGTGGGGTAGGGAATAGTTAGTGGATATTTATTGTGAGAGTTGCGGGACGGAGGGAGTATATATATATATATATATATATATATATATATATATATATATATTCTATTTTTACTAATTTTTTGTTCTATTTTCTTCCTTGCTCGCCTTTTTGCCTTTCGCCTCTCGCCTTTCGCCTTTCGCCTTTCGCCTTTGACAACTATGCCTCTATGTACTAGTCACATGATTCTGATATTCCGTTACCACCTGTGTCTTGCAGAAAAATATCTTACCCTGCTATTGTATTATTTTTATTTTTAGTGTTGTTCTGTTAGCGTGGTCAACTCCTTACTCCGTTGGCTCTGCATTTGTCTAAATTTATATTGAAGAAGTTTACTAATCAAGTTATGGGCAGATGACCTCATACTGATGTACTTATATAATTGCTTGGTACGTATAGTAATTATTATTTGCTTTTAAACAACGTACGCATGTACACATTCTCAAACGACTCTTTAGAGTGAACTTAGGCAGTAAACATGACTTGGTCGCTTATAAAGTTGATTGCTTAAACCCTAAAGACGATCTTTCCTGTTTATTTTTTAGTATAGGCAATGCTCATACTTCTTCTTTGGTCTGGCAAGATCTGTTTCTCGCTATGTATGTGGTAGAAGTTCCTTTTCCACAGAGATTTGTTGCTAGATTATGACATTGATTTTTACCACTAGCTTAATTTCACATTCTTTATCTTTGAGCCTTTTAAGACCTGTTCCCCCTGTTTCTCTGAGCTGTTTATTCATGCAACACCTAGCTCACTTTTTGCTGATGAAATTTTCATTCTGTTTCTAGTTGGCGGCGGATTGTACTAGAGCACCAGAACAGCGTAATATTCAAAATGAGAATTCTGCTAATACATCCAGTGGTACTGAAATCTCTGAGCTTGAGAAAATGTTGAAGCACAGGAATTTTACCAGGTTAGCTTGTTAGTATGCATGAATTGCTGAACAATGTTATCATTTTTAGCTGCCAAGGATCATTTCTATTCCCTGAAAGCATCTTCTTTGTTTGCGTGCTTAACTTTCTTGCAATAAATTTTACTTCCTGAGGTGTTGTTCTTCTGTACATCTGTAAGCTAAACTTTAAATCAACTAAGGTGGAATGTAATAAAGAAAAAGATTAAGAAAAGAAGTACGTGGTTTGCTGGTCGATATGGAGTCACATGTTTTTGCTCATTTTTGTGTGCCTGTAGCAGCAGTGACCTTTCTTGTTAGACTCATAGTTCTTAGTAGTACCTTGCTGAAATAACACGGAGTTTGAGAGAAGTTTACCTTTCAGTTTACTAATCTTTTTGTCTCTGCATTTGGATCTGTACCTCAGACAACTCTTTTCCTTCAAAATGGAACTGCTTGCTACTTCTTTTCTGTTTCTGGAAGCTACCAAATTTTATTTGCCTTTCTGGTCTGAACGAACTGCCCTTCCCTGGACCCCATGCATAGTGGGAGCACTTGTAGCACCAGGTTGGCCTTTTTTTGCCTGGTCTGAGCAAAATTTTTTCTTGGATACAGTAACACCATTTTTAGTTGCTACTATTGTACCTGGTCTGGCTTCCAAAGACCAGCTCTTAGTACGGGAGATATATATAACCTGTGGAGTAGCTTTTTTCTTTAACTGAATAGCAGACCATGGAGATATGTCTTACAACCTCCCTCCTTATATGAATATGTTGTGAAATTGGTGCTCCCCCGTTGCAATCAAAACAAAGAAATCAACACACCCACACGTACAAGAAAGAAACAATCACACACAAGAACACAAGAGTTGTTTACCCGGTTCATTCACCAACTCGTGAACTACGTCCGGGGGCAATTGCCAAGCCAATATGTATTCTAATATGTTGCTACAATCAACTACTATATGTTCTAGGCCGAAATTATGCTTATATAGTTATACAAGGAAGCCCTAACTCAGTTTAAGAAGAGATCTAATCAAAATAGGAAACAAAATAAAAATCTGCTGCAGATTCGGACCGAGCGCGGCCGCCCTCAAGGCCAGCGCGGCCGCCCTCAACGGCAGAAGCTTATACACCCTCGTTGAACCTCCAGCGCGGTCGCCCTCCACCACGAGCGCGGCCGCCCTCCTTGACAGAAGATCCCGACGAGTTTTCCCTCTTGATTCATCACCTCCGACTTAGGCTCCTCCTCTTCCTTGTAGTTTAGGATCCAAACCCAACAATCTCCCACCGGAGACTAAACTAACAAACATAAAATCACCCATCAACTCCCACCACGGAGTAAAGACCTTCGAACACATTCCCCCTCCATATTGGCTTGACACTACCTCTCCTCTCCTCAAGTAATAAGGCGAGTTGAAACCAAGCGACGTTTCAACCTCTCCGTGTTAGATCGTTCTTGCCTCCCCAAATCAGCTTCTACCTTGATTTCTCCCCGCAAGTCTAACTTCGCCTTCTCCCTCCGCACCCACCTTCCTCGCAATGCCTCCCCTTGAAACTTGGACACACCTTGTTTCTTGCATCGATTGTTCTTGGTCCGAAATCGCTCTCTCGTTAGGGCCACTGGACATCCACACCACGTTGATCAACTTTGTGTCCCCAACATACCGTTTCTTGATGTCTCCCCTTTTCACACCAACAGCCGGTTCTTTAGCCTCTTGCTCCCACCTAACGAACATCGACATTGTAGGTAGAGTACAACATCTTCCCCTTAACCCCACGAGCCAACACCTTAGCCCCTTTTGTGACTTCCCAAGACCTACCAATGAAAGAAACACCATACCCTTCACTGTCAAGTTGTCCCACGTAAATCACCCTTCTCCTCAAATCCGAACATGCATCACGTTGTGTAGTCAGAAATGCCCCGTTTGGTGTCTTCATCATCACATCCCCTTACCTTTGATCTTCAATGGTTGACCATCACCAAGATAGAGAACCCCAAAATCTCCGGTTTTGTATCGCTTCATTGATTCTCGCATCCCCACTAGCATGACAAGAAGCTCCGTAATCCAACACCCAATCTTCACCTCGATCGCTCCTCCCCTAGGATTAATACATCACCACCATCATCCACCACGTTAGCACAACCACCTTTTCCTGACAAATATAACCGATGTGCCCCAATTCACCACAATTGTAGCACTTGACCTTTTTCCCCTTTTTAGGTCCACCCCTTTTTCTCTCCACCCTAAGTGCGGCCCCCATCTACGGACGATTCTCCCCTTTTCTCTTTCCTTCGCAACTCCTCTTGAAGGATGAGATCTCTAACCTCCGTATACACCAATGTCAAGCTGACGTACTAATCGTTGTGACAGTAACCTCCCAACTATCAGGCAATGACTTTAGTAGAAAACAAGCTAGCACTTCATCGGAGAAAGTAATATCAACACTTTTCAATTGGTCCACCATACCTTTGAAATTGCCGATATGACTTGCCGCTTTCTGCCCCCCCCTGACATCTTCGCATTCGCAAACCTCTTTATCAAATGCACCTTATTGATATTCGACGGCTTCTCATACATGTCCGACAACGTTTGTAGCAATTCCACCGTTGTCTTGGCCTCCATAGCGTTCCGTGCAACGTCGTCGGTTAGGGCACTCCTTACCGCTCCTAACGCCTTCCGATCCAACGTCTCCCAATCCCCTTGTGACATGTCTTCGGGTTTCGCCTTCAAGGGTCCATGAAGATCCTTACAATAAAGGTAGTCTTCAATCCTTGTCTTTCAAAACGTGAAATTCACACCGTTGAATTTCTCGATTGAGTTCTTCATCTTGACTGCTTCACCAAAATCCCCAAGAACGCGATTCAAAATTAATCAACTAATGAAAAGATTTTGAATCCTCCGAACCAAAGCTCTGATACCAGTTGTTGTGAAATTGGTGCTCCCCCGTTGCAATCAAAACAAAGAAATCAACACACCCACACGTACAAGAAAGAAACAATCACACACAAGAACACAAGAGTTGTTTACCCGGTTCATTCACCAACTCGTGAACTACGTCCGGGGGCAATTGCCAAGCCAATATGTATTCTAATATGTTGCTACAATCAACTACAATATGTTCTAGGCCGAAATTATGCTTATATAGTTATACAAGGAAGCCCTAACTCAGTTTAAGAAGAGATCTAATCAAAATAGGAAACAAAATAAAAATCTGCTGCAGATTCGGACCGAGCGCGGCCGCCCTCAAGGCCAGCGCGGCCGCCCTCAACGGCAGAAGCTTATACACCCTCGTTGAACCTCCAGCGCGGTCGCCCTCCACCACGAGCGCGGCCGCCCTCCTTGACAGAAGATCCCGACGAGTTTTCCCTCTTGATTCATCACCTCCGACTTAGGCTCCTCCTCTTCCTTGTAGTTTAGGATCCAAACCCAACAGAATAGTCCCTCCTTATATGAATAGTAAAAATTGCTTGAAAGTCAACTTTTCTGTAATTCCCTCTGAGTAAGAAATACACACTTTTTTAGGGACCGAGGGAGAACAATAAAACATAAAATGAAGTGGTTAGAAACACTTCAAGTGGAGTTGAGAATGGGTAAAGTTGAAGAAGAGTGATTTTCATGGTCTTTGAGCTCTAGTTAGAAGTTTTGATTTCTCCCTAGTGTAGCTCCAATTGGTGTTCTCTTGGGAGAGTGAAGTGTGCATCTATGTATATGCTGTTTCAATGATATTCTCTGTCAAATGGTTTGTGCAGATCTGAGATGGAACGTTTGACAGAACTTTTGCGTTCAAGAACATCTGAGTTGCCTGTTGAGGATGAGGGTAGAAGAGAGGAACCAAAGGTTCAAAGCAGTCCATTGAACCCAAATAGGAACAGGGCTGACATCTTTCGTGCAAGTGTTTCAACCCCTGTCGCCAGTTCAGTGGTAGGAATCATGCATTCATGCACTTGGAACATTTATTTTCGTGGTAATTTGTTTATTAAGCACATGGTTCATTAATAGAAGCAATCTGAAGTTGAAGATACAATTGAAACCTTTCAGGTTTTTAATGAAGACATAGCCTCGCCTGCTGAACTTGCAAAAGCTTACATGGGCAACAGGCCTTCAAAAGTATCCCCATCAATTTTGGGGTTGCGTAACCAAACACCAAGGGAAGATTCCCCACTGCTTAGTAATGGTTCCGTCTTTCCAAAATCACCAATCTCACTTCAGTTATCACTGGCATCTAATGCTACTAAGAGTGCTGGTATTCCTGAGAATGGTTTCACAACACCAAGATCACGAGGCCGATCAGCAATTTACAGCATGGCACGTAAACCATATTCCAGGATTCATTTAACAGACAGACTTAAGGTTTTTCCCTCTCTTACTGGTGTGGCATTCTGATATTTATGTACCAAAGTAAGTTTGAATCACACCTTTCTTTTTTCTCTTTTCTCAGGGTATTGTGCCTTGCGGTGGGCCATCGTCTTCTTTGACGCCATCTCTGTCTGCACGGGAGCAGGAAGGGCCAGTTAGCTCAAAGCAAATGGTATTTGTAGAAAATAATGCAACTAAGTGTTTTGGAACTTACTTTCTTGCTGTGTATAGTAGACCGTTTGATTATTGACACTTTATTTTTTTACTATTCCAGGCATTAAAGCGTAGAAGTTCCGTACTAGAAGATGATATTGGATCTGTTGGCCCCATGCGTAGAATTCGACAAAAGCCTAATATTTTATCTCAAGGTGGGTTTCTTTCCGCTCGTGGAAGGGAGTACGGTTCTGGAGCTGCTCAATATCTGGCTTCATCATCAGAGAAGCTGCTTTTAACTAATGAACCTGAGCACAATGTCCAGAAGCCAGTTGAAAAGAATGGAGCCACTGACATGCCCTTTTCACGTTATAGTTCAGTTCCTGCAAAATCCTCTGAAATGGCTAATAAGATATTGCAACATCTTGAAAAGCTGAGCCCAAAGGAGAAACCATCACAATATAAGGGTGATCCTGCTGGGAAGAAATCACCCTCTAAATTAACACCAACCATGCTACATGGGCAAGCTCTTAGAAGTATGGATACCCTGGATTCATCAACTTTTCTCAATGATGTCCAAGAAGGTCATAAATCAGACGAATTGCGTGGCGTTTGTTTACCTGATGTTCGTAACTCAACCTTGCAAAAGAACAAAGTTGAAGAAAATGGCTCAAAAATGTTTGCAGTTCCTCGTAATCTGTTGACTCCAGTGAACTCTGCTACCGTTTCTGGCAGAGATACCGGTGGGAGTGTCAAAAATGCAGTATCTTTCTTTAAGATCGCCACCGAGCCGCCTCAAAAGAAACAAGCGTTCCAGATGAGTGCACACGAGGTTGGTGATATTTTCATTCACATGTCTAAATTTTGTCAGCTGACGTACTGTCTGCCGGTATTGCAAGGAGTCCTGACATAGTTTTGATGGTTACTCCTCGTAATTGGTTGGGATATTACTTTACTTAGATGGGCTCACCGCTTGTGTGATTTACTACATGACTTTATTGCCTAAAATGTGAATATATGATTACTGTTATTTTGTTATCTAGTATGAGCAACTTCTTATTTACTGCGGATTCCCTTCAATGACTGCCTTTTGTTGTGTCATTCTATAATTTCAAGAGGGACTGATGATTGAAAGATGGTTGTGTGGAAAGAATTTTACTCCCCCCCTTCCTGTTATAATGCCTGAATACTATGTAATTTGTGGTTGTCTTGCTCAGGATTTTCTTGAGGTGGATGATGAAATCCATTCTAATGGGGTTACGTCTACACCAGTGGTGGAGAAGGATGAGAAACTGAAGACATCTGTGATTACGAGCAAGGATTATTCATCTGAAGCTGTATTGCCTTCTAAATCTCTAGCATTGCCTGAATTTAACACAGCTGCTGCTTCTGTTTCCATCCAAAGAGCTGATTTTGGAACGTCGAATGGTTCTGCAATTGGTGGAGAAAAGACTGGCCTTACATTCTCTTCCTCACCTGCTATTAGCACAACCTACCAGCCATCAGTGCTAACTGAATCAACCTCAACGCTTGATAAATTTACTCCACCTAAGGAAGCAAATGCTTCTCCATCCTCAACTATAAGTGCTAAAACTGTGGACAAAGTTCAACCGTTTCCATTTACTTCTTCAGTCTTTGGGAGTGAGTCTTCAGGCACAAAAATAAATTCTCCGTCCGATGCAAAACCTGAGTGGTCTAGCAGGTTAGTCTTTTCACTTTTTCCCCTATCCCTTACCTCGGATAAGAGTCTGCCATAATAATATTATTCGTTGGTTGAAGAAATTGTTGATTTATTTCTCTGTGGAAACTTGTGAATTGTCTCTCTTTTTTGTGCAGCTTGGTAAATGCTGCTTCTGTTTCAACTAATGGTCAATTGAAGGTTCCAGTGTCCGATAAAGGCGATGATAGCACTCAAAACGCAGTTAATGGAATCAGAAAATCAGACACTCTACCTTCTTCCGAATCAGCTCCATCAAAGTGCGGCATTTTCTCATTTGTTATTCCTGCCAAGAATTCAGACCTGAATAACAATGAGAAGGCTACTGATGCTACTGGAAGCGTGAATTCCTTACCTTCTTCTGCTTCAGCTGCACCAGCCTGTCTTATTGGGACACTTGCTTCAAGCCCGTCTTCATGTTTGCCAACAGCTCCTGTTCCAGCTTCGAGCAATTTCTTAAATCACTCTCTTACAAACTCATCCCATGGTGGTTCTTCCTCCGTGTCCTCTTTGCCATCCAGTTCAGGTCTGTCTACAACTGCTGCTTCCCCCATTTTCAGTTTTGTGTCCTCCATGCCTCCAGCCACATTGGTTTCTCTGGCATCCACTTCAACTTCGGCCCTATCAACAACTTCAGGTGTAGAAATTGCAGATACTCAGAAGAAAAATGACCTGGAATCACCGTTTGGCAATAGTGCCAGCTCACCTTTTAATGGTTCATCATTTGCAGGCACGGGAAACCCATTCGGGTTCAATTCTTCCACAGCTCCTTCAACAGCAAAAAAACAGTCTCAGGGTTCTCTTTTCAGCACAGGCAGTGTGTCTCTGACAAATGCACAGGCATCCACTGCTTCTACACAGAGTGTACCCTTTCAGTTTGATTCTACTTCACCATCAGTGTTTGGGACTTCAGGAAGTACATCATTAGCTCCCACAATTTCTCCATTTGGCTCCACATCAGCTAACCCATTCAGCTCAACAACTGCAACTTTTAGTCAGACTTCTGCAGCTCCCTCTTCAGATGCCGTTTCTAGTTCTGCTGCTGCTTCTGCACCTAACATATTTGGATCCGGTTGGCAGCCATCAAAATCTTCCGTCTTTGGATCCTCATTCAGTTCTCCTTCCCCGTCTACCGGTTTCTCTTTTGGAGCTTCATCTGCTTCTGCTGCCTCCACAAGCAGTGCACCCAGTATGGTATTTGGGTCAACAACTACTGGTGCTTCTTCTGGTTCTCCATTGTTCTCATTTGGTGCAGGTGCTTCAACAACACCATCTTTCCCAAGTTTCTCTCAAACACAGCCTGTTTTTGGCAACTCAAATCCTGCTTTCCCAGCCCCTTCTAATCAGATGGGTATGGAAGATAGCATGGCTGAGGACCCTATGCATTCACCGTCTCCTGTATTCGGTCAACCGCCTTCACCTGGCTTCATCTTTGGCAACACAGCTCCAGCTCAGGCTCCAGCTTTTCAAGGAGTTCCCTTTCAGTTTGGTGGGCAACAAAATCCAGCAGCTCCCGGGAACCCCTTCCAGGCATCTAGTAGTCTTGGTGGTAGTTTCTCATTGGGTTCTGGAGGCGGTGGTGGGGACAAGTCCGGTAGGAGGATGGTGAGAGTTTCAAAAAACAAGAATAGGAAGAAGTGAGTTGAGGGAAAAGTCAACTCGGTGATTAAGTTATCTTTACTAATTTCAAATAGAGATGATGAGTTGTACATCGGCTTCTTCAGACGCCACATATATGGAATCTGTGATGTTTTTTTTACATTCTTCCTGTGGGTTTCTTCCATCTGTTATGGTGGGAGTGCAGGGATTAGGCAACACAGTTTTGAAGAAAAAGTAAGTTTGTAGTGCACAGTTTCTGTATCATTAGGTATTATTAGTAGAGATACTTGAATATTTCATGTTGGCGATGATATTTACGTTGCTTTGTTGTAGTCTATATGTAAAACAAACATAAATGAAATGGGTAATGCCGTATTGACACCCTTCAAAGGTGTCCAGACAAAAAGGCATTTTCCTGTTGGAAATAGAAGCCTAAAAGAAATAGCAGGCTTTGCCAATTTTTTTGTCTTATTTTTTTAATTCAAACAGTAATTTCGTTGGATTGTCAACTACGAATGGATGGTTCATAAGCCTAATAGTACTCCATCTCTGTTGTGGATCCCTTATAAAGCATCTATTCAAGAAGTCCCTCCCTTTTTTTCGATACAAACTCTGGTATTTCCTGCATATGTTCATCCGTCACAATATTTTCCATCAAGTCCTCCAAACCTTTAAAACCTCGATATGCTAGTCCGCAAGTGAACATTTCCACCAAAATACATCCGAGTCCCCAAATGTCAAGAGGGGACTCATTTTCACCCTTCAAAAATGATTCAGGTGAGCTATTAAGTGGAGTTCCTCGAGCTCTATACAGCCTTCCAACTCTTTTCACATGACAACAAAATCCAACTTTCTTTGCCAACCCAAAATCAGCAATCTTGAGGTGATTAACAGTAAACCACCATGAATATGATCAAGACCCGTAAGTAACATATAAGCATACCAACTTCCTTCAAATTCCCTCGAACATTGATAAGATCAGCAAGGGTACCTCCAGGGGCATACTTTCACCCTTTTGTATCATCACCAAAGCAGCGAACGATTTCAGGACAAGCACCCAATTCACTCGGTGGTATCTGTTCGGTCGAAACCTAACGGTTTATTTAATTCCGCAAGCGCACGGGCTATTGTAATATAGCGGGTGCAAGTACGGGTCGATCCCACAGAGACAGGGTTTACTTTGGGATGATATTTGTCATTATATAAATATAGATAAAATGATTGGGGGGAGATAGGAATTTGTAAGATAACATACTAGGAAGATATATAAACTACTCTAACATATAATGATAGTATTCTCGGGATTGAAAACAAATAAATATGCTTTTAGATAAAGGCTTTTATCAAAATAACAAGGATGGTACGTTCGGCCTACACTACTTCGGGTTAAGACAGTAGCTTTTGTATCCTTCACTAATTATGTCCTAACTGTTTGAGATTTCCGTTTATGTTATTCCCGCCCTGTCACAAACGGGCATTCCGGCTTAACTCTAGCTGACCATAATTAGTAAGAATCCATTAAGATCGAAAGTCAATGTACTTTCCATTCAAAGAACACCCCTAGGCCGTTGAACTACTCTCGTGATCAATGAAACCTAGTTCCTTCATATGGTTCCGTCAATCGAAATTCTCCGCTAGGTACTTCTCTCAATTGACTAGGGTTCCACAAATATAAACGTATTCATATTTACAAGCAATTCAAGAATAATATGAAGAAATTGTTTTAAGATGAAAGTGCCAAGTCAAGGATGATACGCTAAGTTGTGCTAACTAGCACATGCATTTTAAGACTCACCGGCCTTTCTCTCGAGGGTTCGGCTTAGTGTAATCCCGTTCGTCACGCGGGAAATCCGACTCACCTCTCGAGGGTACCAAATAAATCAAAAATACCATTTAAGTCTATCATCTCACGTATTTTCCACTAAAGGATCATCCCTAAGTCTTTAAATCACTTTGTGTAATTTATCGACCTAGTTCAATTCTTAGAGTTTCGCTAATCAAGATTCTCCGCTAGGTACTTCTCTCGATTAACTAAGGCTATACAATCAAGAACGTCTCCCTAATTGCAAGTATTTAAGTTTAATAAGAAGAGAATTGAAATGACATGTAGAAAAAGCATGAATATAAATAAATGAGTTTCCAACTCCGAGAAATGGAGGATTACTCAAACCATTGAAATAAAAAGGGAAGTAAGTAAAGAAATAGAGATAAGGAAAGAAATACTTATTCATAATAAGAAAGACAATGGCTGGAAATAATCTTCATTCACAATCTTCAAGAGTACACAAGATTTGTCACGAATCCTTGATAAACCTTTGAACATCGTGTATAGATTGCTAAAGTATTTTGCTATACATTCTAAGTACAATGTGATCCTTTCTAAATGTGTTCTATGAACATTTTCGGATTTTCTGGATGTTTCTGGATGATCTAAAACTGAGTACAAATAGCCTTTATATAGGCATTCTATGCTAGGGACACATCTCTTGCGAAAAGGCACCTTTTGGCTGATATTGGAGGTGCTCGGCCGAGTCAAGGAAGTTGCACGGCCGAGCAGAGCTTTTCTCGACGATCCACAACTGTTGTAAAAAGGCACCTTTTCGTTTGAATAGGGGGTGCTCGGCCGAGTCAATGGATCTGCTCGGCCGAGCAGCAGTTTCCAGAAACTTTCTTTGTAATTCCTTCTTATGCTCGGCCGAGTCAAGGTGGTTGCTCGGCCGAGCAGTTGCTGTCTTGGCTTGATTTATTCTTTTGATACTCCTATTTCCACAGCTTTGCTTTTAAGCCCCATAATCTTCCATAAAGTGTACCTAAAACCTGTAAAATCACACAATATACCAACCAAGCATAAAATCGAAGATATATATAAAAAGAGGCTAAATTATACTCAATTGATATTAATTTAAAGGCAAATAACCTAATTATCATATTATAAAAGACTATATAAAAACCACTTATCAGTATCTGCAAGTGATGATTAAACAGCAAGGGAGACAATGCCATAAGAGCCGCTGCCGAGAAATTTAGATTTAACCCACTTCATCATATGGGTTTTCTCTGTAAACACTTTTAACAGTATCAATGGCGATGGAAGAAAAGAAGAATTGGTGAAGGAATGAAATAGCTTCCAATTGCTTGCTTAGGGGAAACGCCAAGTAACGGGTACTTTCTAACGGTCGGAAATTGATCGGCCCGTTAGTGATGGCCGTCAGTTTAAACTTTTTCTGCCGTTAGGTGCTTGGATTTCCCTCGCAATTTAACCCTACTTCCTCGTTGTTGTGTTTGGCCGAGGTAGTAATAACAAAGAATATTACCCAAATGAATTTCCAAAATATTCATAATTTAAAAGAAATGAATGTACTTCGTATTAATTTATTAATTTAATTAAAATCTAAATTTTATTAGTAGTATTTTTTAATGATATATCAATAGCAAAGTTTTAAAATTCTATTGAGATAATATTTTTTTTCTAAATTTATGGTACCACCGATAAAAAACTAAAATTAGTTTGTGGCTAATTTTTGGCGTTTTCTATTTTTGGCCCACTTTAATGTGTGTGTAATTTTAATTTTTCATAATATTTCAGATGCCAAATATATTTACCTTGCTTTGTTGTAGTTTCTATTAATAAACATAGAGGAAATGTGTATAGACAGTAGACTCCCTTCAAAAAAAGGTGTCCATTGTAGTAGTAGTAACCCATTTTTGTCTTTCGAGTAGGTGAATGTTGGCGCCATATCATATTCCAGCCCGTACAGTCCGACTGCAATGCAAAAGACAAGACAGTCAATTTCTAACCGTTCATGTCATCTTGAATACGGGCCCATGCCGACGAGTCAATTTCTAACCGTTTGATTACTTTATTACAGTTCGACTTCCAACAGTTTGATTACTTATTAGTCCATCCGCCACTTCAATTGTCAATTTCTAACCTTTCATATTATATCTTGAATCCGAAACATGTACAGTTCAAATTATATCTTGAATCGAGACACGTACAATCCGAACGACTCCACCCAGACCACCCAACCGTAAAAGATGAAATCCGTTGATGATACTGACTGCGCTGGCCATATTCCCATCATGTCATTGTATGTATAATATCAGTCTCAGCTATGTTGATGCCTGGGTTTATACATTATTTCTTCTTTTTTCTTTTCCCAGTTGGCATCCATTTAACATAAGAAAACACAATCGCCACCGTTGCCAATTGACAGTACATAGACAACTTAATCCAGGAGGAACTACGAAGTCTAGAACAACTAGAAAAACTATCCATGATCTACCGTTAATCTCAGAAACCAAAAGTATATTCCTATCAGAAAACGGGCACATTGGAATAGCGAAGAATCTGAAACAAATACAAGCCCTCCCATGGTCTGAAACACAATGGTCGTGAAAAGATTGGGCCCACTAGTGATACCTTTCACTTGCATTGTTGTAAGAACGGCCCTGAGGATAGGGAACCCTTCCCTCAGTTCTATCACTTCTCTCTCCATGATATTGAGACTGCTCTCTATAGGATTCGTTTTGACCACCTCCATAACCTCGTTGACCATAACTACGAGGATCAGTTGAGGCTCTTTGATTTGGGTGGCTCCCACCGCCCATTCCAGCCTGCTGATAAGCACGAGGGTCACTAGGGATTCTTCCTGTTGGGTCGTTGTCCATGTCAGCATGCTGATAACCACGAGGGTCACTAGGGTGGGTCCCCATTACTGCTCGCTGATAACCACGTGGGTCCCTTTCATGTGGGTGGTTGCCCATTCCAGCTTGCTGATAGCCACGAGGGTCACTTGGGATTCTTTCAGTTGGGTGGTTGTCCGCTCCAGATTGTTGATGAAGACGAGGATCATTTGAGATTTTTTCGGATGGATGGTTGACGATTCCAGATTGCTGATACAGATGTAGTCGTTCTAGGGACTCTTTGCGAAGAAGCTCCTCTCTCCGCTTGGCTTGTTCGGCTCGGAGTGACGACAGCCTTTCTTGATATTGATTGTTGATCTCTCCTATTTTCTGACAGATTTAAAAGTAACAGAAACAACCTATTAGAATTTTCGGGTTAATTTCACCGCCAACCCCTAAGTTTTGAACAAGTCCCACCCCCACCCCCACCCCCACCCCCCCGACGTTTGGTTTTGCCTCAAGTGCCCTCTCTTTTGTCAACCTTGTTTAAAGGAAATGACAATTTTACCATTAATCTCATTCCAAATATTAATATTCACTTCAAAATTTTAAGGTTAAATAGTCATTTCATTTAAATAAAGTTGACAAAAGGGGTAAGTGAGACGAAACCAAAACCTGGGGGGGGGGGAGTGAGACTTCTCCAAAACTCAAGGGTGGAAGTGAAATCAACCCAGAGTTGGTAATAAGGAAATAGAAGGGTGTTTACTATAGACATAATTATATTATAAAAGGGATTAATTCAGACAAGGAGCAAATATCTGGAAATGGACTGACCTCCCTGTGCCTAGCATTTTCTACATCCTCTGAATCACTCAGCTCTTTCACAAGTTTCAAAATTTCATCCTGAAATTTCTTCTCCAGACCTTCAAAACTCAATGGTGGAGGTTTGTCATCATATCCAATTTCCATGTCTTGCTCATAGGACTGGAGTCTTGGATCACTATTCACTTGTTTCTCACTGTCAGGGTTTCGGTCCGCTACACGGCCATCAGGAAATGATTGAGCCATGTTGCCTCCTTGTCCTGCTTCAAAAGCAATAAAAAGAAGAAAACAATCATATTTACAGAAGGATCGCTTAATACTGAAACAAGAATAAGAAGAGAGACAAAAGTAGATTATGTCGACAAAACATTGTCTTTTTGTCTTAAATCATACTCTCTCATGTATAGGTGAATTTCCCTTTTTGGATGTGCCATAGTTTTTTCTTCCTTAAAAATCCAATGCATATAAACTATAAATTCTCATTGTAACCCTAACGTAACATGATTAAAACTACATGTGCACAAATGGGAGTCAAGATAAAGGGGTATAAATGGATGTAGATATTAGTTAGAGAAGATGTGGATGCATACACAATTCAAAACATTTTGCTTTTGATTGGAGACCAAAATATATGAAGCTGGTAATTAAGTTGGTAACTATGGTATGCAGGGGAAATTATTTTATTAGTCTACTAGACATGGCCGGTTCGGTTTAACCGCCGATTCACGGTTGAAAATCGGCGGTTCAACCTTGGTAAAACCTCAATCGGAACCGAACCGGATAAACCGGTTACGGTTTGACGGTTATACGGTTTTAACGGTTTTCCGATCAACCTTGGTAAATTTTACAATTGCCTTCAATGTGGCAAGTTATGACCTCTAAATTAACAGCTAACAGAGTGCTGGCTGAAAATCACTCTGTTCCTAAACTGAAAAGAAAGCCTCAATTACTTTTGTATATGTTTTTGATAATGTCAAAAACATTATCAAAAATTAACAACCTACTCCCTCCGTCCCACCCGACTCAGGACAATTTGCCATTTTGGGCGTCCCACTCGACTTAGGCCGTCCCAAAATGGCAAGTTTATATTATTTTCATATTCAATGGAATCCACTTGTCATACTCACAACAACAATCCCCTTACTATTCCTCACTCATTCTCCTCCAATTTTACTTTTCGTACTCACAATACCACCTCCACTCATTCTCTCTCCTGTTATTATATTAGTATTTCTTAATCCCCGTGTCGTGAGAGAAAATCCTAAGTCGGATGAGACGGAGGGAGTATTCCTCAATAACTTATTTAATCAGAGCCTGACCAAGCTGAAAAGAAAGCCTCAATTCTTTTAGGCATTATGCAAGGCACTCCAAACAGACCAGTGACTATAAGTTGGCTTCTGTACTACTCTAGCTTCTCTAACCTTCACCCATACTATTTCATTGTTATATATGGTCACACTTAACTGGACATGATAACTTTCCAAAAAGCATTTACTTTTGTATATGTGTGTTTAAAATGTCATGAAATGTTTAATCTCCTGCATTTTTCTAAAGACAAGATTCATTCTTACTGTTAGAGATTACCAGGGGCGGAGCCAGGAATTGCCCCGGGGGGGGGGGGCAAGATTTCACGGGGGTTCGGGGGCAGCGCCCCCGAAATTTTTTTTTCGGGTCGGACAAGTAAAAAATGGGTCGGATTCATGAAATACAATGTATTTTAGTTAAAAATGTAAAGAATTAAGAAATGGGAAAAGCCTAACTGATTAATTAAGATTGAAAAAATGTGAGGAAATTAGGAGAAAGAGAAAAACAAAACTGTTAAGAAAAAGAAATGGACGGAGAGAAAGAGAGAATAGCAAAGATGGAGGACAAATAAAATTAATTGAAAATGTTGGTAGCAGGGCTCGAACATGGATTTGAAAGGAAACACCAAAGCCTTTTAACTTCACCCCTTCTACCACTGAACTGCACCACTCACTGGTGTTAATCTTGAAGTTAATTATATATATACATATATAAAAAAAAATATGGGGGGGGCAAAAAAAATTTTTTTCCACTGCATTTCCGCCGCTGGGGGGGGGGCGAGTGCCCCCCCATGCCCCCCCCTGGCTCCGCCCCTGGAGATTACTTCAAACTTTTGCAAGTAATAATCAGTACATCAAACAATATGGCTACATGAACATGATAGATCAAATATGTTACAGTTTCAAAAAGAAGTTCAGTAATACACCAAAGAACAAGAAGTACAATTCGCATAGTTCACGATGGCAACAGAATTCAACAATTCAGCATGCTACTGACAGTTGGAGTAGAAGAAGTGATAAAGTTACTTGCCTTGTGGATATAAATGTGATAGCACTGAATTCAGTTCACTGGGTGCACTTGAATCCCATTGTCGTGGATCCTCTCCTCTAGAGGATGTACGAGGTTGACCTTGCTCGCCAGGCCTCCCAGAATAATTATTCATTCGAGAATGCTGTTGCATTCTATGCCCAGACATTTGTTGCATCTGGGAAGCGGCATACCTGTTAGGACTATCCTCAGCATACGGTGCTGGCCTTTTCATCCTGTCCACTAAATCAAACCCAAATTTCAAATCAACCTAAAAACAGTCAAGTACCCAAAAGGAGGGGAAGACAAAACAAAACCAACGACAATAGTTCAAGAAACTTAAACTACACATGAAAAAAGTTAAGATAAACACTAGTAAGCATATGTTAATTTGTGAATCACATTAGAACAACTCCCTCCCTCCATCCCAGCACTTTCCTTTTTGGTCCGTCCCAAATTAAATGTCGTGTTCTATATAAGGAAACAACCTTAGTGCAAATTTACCATTGTACAAGCAATGTATAAACACATAAAGCACATTCCTTAAAAAAAAAAAAGTTGACAAATAAAGTGCAAAATTTATTATAGGAGGGGGGGGGGAGTAAAAATTTCGAGTGAGGTTCAGCAAAAATAAGAAAAACTCCAAACTCGAAAGGTCAAAAAGACACCTACTTAGTTAAATTCAAGTAAGAATACAGAAGAGCCAGTAAATACACAAAAACCCTAATTGATATCTCAAGAAAAAGTCAATTAATCACATCAGTTAGATATTAGATAATCACATGCAAGTAATTTTATTAAGATATGAAAGCATTAATGGAAGAAAAGATCAATGGCTCAATTAAATGTCTGGATTGAAGCGGAACAACAAGTGCGCTAAAATTAAAGAAAAATGAAACCCTAGAAAGAAAATTAATGGCATAAATGTGTGCGCGAGCTTGAACGAACCTGAAAACGAATTGATAAGGTTGTGGTAACAATTTGGAGTTTGGAGTGAAAGTAAGTGGGCTTCAATAATGGGGAATTGAAGGGTGGGGGGGTGGGGGGAGAAAGGTGAGAATTTGGAGATTTTCAAAGCTTGAGAAGGAGAATCAATGAGGGATTTCATAACCCATCGTCACTCAGCCCTCAACCTCAATTGCTGCTGCGTCCTCCTAGGGTACAAGGTGATGTTTGGGGATACTTTGGTCATTTTCTTCATTGGGATTATATTTGACGGCTGTTATTCACGCATCTCCCCTCCCCTGAGTTTTTAAGGAGTGACAAGAGAAGAAGAGAAGAGAAGAGAAGAGAAGAGAAGAGAAGAGAAGAGAAGAAAGGAAATTTAATTTCTCTTTTGATTTGATTGCTCTCGAATTTAGAAAGGAAAAGCAAGAAAAAAATTTAAAATTATATGTTTATTCTTAATAAGAGAAGAAGAATGATTTATTTTAAAAGATAAAATAGATATATCAGAAAATTTCTTTAATGAAAATTTCTTTTCTTTCAATTTCTTCCACTTTTGGAAGGAATTGAAAGGAAGGAAAATTTTAAAAATTTTCCCCTCATTTCCTTCCACTTTCCTCCAAAAAAAATTCGGGAGCACAATCAGGAATGAAAATATTTTAAATTTCCTCTCACTTCCTTTCCTTTCTCTCCTAATTTAAACTTGAGAGCGGACCCTAAGGATGTGCTCCCGAGTTCAAAAAATGAGAGAAAGGAAAGGAAGCGGGAGAAAATCTAATAAATTTTCCTTCCAAGGTGTACTCCCGAGTTTTTTATAGAAAGGAGTGGAAGGAAAGGAAAGAAAAATTTTATGAATTTTTCCTCCTACACTTTCCTTCCAAAAGTGAAAGGAATTAGAAGGAAATAAAATTTCATTAACAAATCTTTTTGCTATACCTATTTTACCCTTCAAATATAACATTTTTTTCTCTTTCATTAAGGGTATAAATATAATTTACTTTAATTTCCTTCCTCTTCCTTCCTAACTGAGAAGCATGTCTTGAAAATATTAAATTCCCTCCTCTTCTTTTCTTTTCCCTTCTCTTCTCTCCTATTCCTTTCTCATCCTTTAAAACTCGGGAGCGGACCTAAATCTACTATGCATTCATATTAAAATAGGAAGAGGATGTTTCTACTACTCCATCGGCCGTACCACTTGAAATAAACCTAGTAAAAATTAAAAAGAATATATAATAAATTACATATTATGATTACGAAAAGTGAGGTATAATCTATAGTATAAATGCAACCTGCCTTGTGAACAGTGGAATGAACAGTGCCACATGCGGAAATTTTCATTTTGTCCTCACTTTTTTGTCCCTTTCTCATTTTGCCCTTAAATAATTTTTTTTTAATTTAAAAATAAAATAAAAATTGGCCTTGGACACAGGCTTAGGCTAGTAGAAAATATAGGATAGAAAATAATAAGTAGGTAGTTATTGTTATTATGATAAATTGGTCCCATTAATTAAGAAGTATTAAAAATTTTCTATTTTTCGAGTGCATCTTTTTAAGTCTTTTTAAATAAGACACTCAAAATAAAATTTTATTTATTTTCAATTGAGCCGGAGGGATTATATGTTTTGCTAATCCACTACCTCCATTAATATAACTAGAAATGTCTCATGTGTTGTATTAGAATATACTAGTGAAACACCCGTGCGATGCACGGAATCTTACTTATACAGAAATGAAAACGTAATATAGGTGGAAAGGGTAACTAATTTGTATTAAACATTATGGAAAACCTCCTTAAAGACTACATTGTTGGTACACGTAGCAGAATGTCCAGGAATTTCTTCATTACATATCAATATTTTCAAACCGTTAGGACTTTTAACTCTTGATAAAGCGACATATAGTTGACCGTGGCAAAAAACTGACTTCTTTAAGAGAAGCCCTACCACAGATAATGATTGCCCTTGACTTTTATTAATTGTCATCGCATATGATATCATCAATGGGAATTGCCTCCTCTCAAATCTGAATGGAATCCTCGTATCAGATGGTGTTAATGACATTCTCGGAATCAAGACTTTTCGATTAACTTCTTCGGACGAAAGTACCTCTCCTTCTAAGACATGATTCCCAAGCCTTGTGATTATCAAACGTGTTCCATTACAAAGACCGATTGAGGAGTCGATATTCCGAAGCAACATCACAGGAGTTCCAACTTTCAAGTGTAATGTGTGATTTGGAAGTCAGATATACAAATACTATTTATGAATTCAGGTGTGTGAAGATCACTCAAGGACTCAAGCTGTTGATCAATATGGCAAGGTACATCAGAACTCAAGTAGATCCTTTCTGCAGACTCATTCAAGGACACCATGTGCTCATTCACAGCGTTAACAACATCCAATGTCGGAGCTAAAATTGCTCTTTCTTGAAAGTATGACGAATCATTACAGCAATTCGAATAGCCAGAATATATGCTCTCCACCATCGCAGTAATCGGATCACTAAATTTTTCAATTAAAAATTCACGTGGTATATCAATCTGAACTACACCATCATTTGGCTCATTAATTTTTCCATCTCCAATACCAGCAATCCAATTAGCAAATTCCCTTAATCTTTCAGATTCCAAAGTCGAATATAAACCTTGTAACCTCATATTCCGTGTCAACCTTAATACAACACAATGCCTCCACAAATAAGATGAATTAATAGTAGCATGCACGATATCTTGCCGACTGCCCTTCGGAATCACCGGAAGTATTTGTCTAAAGTCTCCGCCAAAAACAATTGTCTTCCCACCAAACGGATATTCATTCCTCTTGACCTCAACAACTCTCATTATATCTCTCATACTCCTATCTAAAGCTTCAAAACAATGTTTATGCATCATCGGTGCCTCATCCCAAATAATCAGTTGCGCTTTTATAATTAACTCAGCTAGAGGACTGCCTTGACTTATATTACAAACAGAGTCTTCATTCAAATTAAACGGAATTGCAAACCTTGAATGAGCAGTTCTACCACCCGGTAACAATAAGGACGCTATACCACTTGAGGCAACATTAAGAACAATAAGTCCCTTCGAACGTAAGCGAGCCGATAAAGTCTTCCAAATGTATGTCTTCCCACTACCTCCATATCCATAAACAAAGAACATCCTGCCCACTTCGTCTAAACACGCTTCATATATTGTGTTATAAACTTCTCTCTCTCATCATTCAACTTCACAACCAATTCCCCAAATTCTGCTTCCAAACTCTCTCTGTCGTAACACAACTCATCATGAACTAATTGATTGCTTGCTACCTGAATATATTCATTACCAGGATATGGTAGCATCTGAAATTCAAGTAAGCTTCTTCCTTGATTTTTAAGAACTTTCTCGATTTCAGCAAGCCCGTAATTTCGTAACTGGTTTTCAGTCAATATCAAACCTATAAGTGTAATATTTATATAGGACAAATATATGGTTAGAGTCACATGTGAAAAGATATTCATAGCTAAGAAATGTGAAAAAACATTAACTAAAAAATAAGAAACTAACCTGGATGGTTCAAAATGTTCCTTTGTCGATATAATACATCTTCACATAAATAACTCCAACACATATCCCATACATGCTCCGGTCTGCTCATTGACCCAGAGTGAGCAACGTCACGAACAAAGATCTCATCGCTGATGCAGTTGACTGTTCGGTCGAAACCTAACGGTTTATTTTATATCCGCAAGCGCACGGGCTATTGTAATATAGCGGGTGCAAGTACGAGTCGATCCCACAGAGACAGGGTTTACTTTGGTATAATTTTGTCTTTAGAAAATATAAAAAGGATTGGGGGGTAGATAAAATTTGTTTTTAGAATAATAGAGAGCATAGACAGAAAATACTTTAATTGAATTCTTATAAAACGAAGCATTCTCGGGATTGGAAATCATACACATAATCTTATTCATCAAATTGTCATTGTCTTAGAAATAAAAGGTTTTCATAAAAAGCAAGGATGGTATGTTAAGCCTACACTATTTCGGGCTAGGACAATAGCGTTTGTATTCTTCACTAATTATGTTCTAACTGTTTGAGAAATCCGTTTATGTTTGATCCCGCCCTGTCACAAACGGGCATTCCGGCTTATCTCTAGCTGACCATAATTAGTAAGAATCCATTAAGGACGGAAGTTCAACATACTTTCCATTAAAGGAACATCCCTAGGCCATTGAACTACTCTCGTGATCAATGAACCTAGTTTCTTTATATGGTTCCGTCAATTGAGATTCTCCGCTAGGTACTTCTCTCAATTGATCGAATCATACAAATTGGATATCGCCAATAAGTAAGGCATTTAGAGAATAATATAAAGAAATTGTTTTAGATGAAGAAAGAAGACAAGACTAATCATTTTTAGATGATGAATAAGCATGTTTTGAGTTTCCAACCCCAAGAATATGGGGAATTACTCACAAGCCATTTATAAAGTAAAAACAATTAAAATAAGAGATTGAGTAAGAGAGACTTATGATGAACAATTGCTGGAAATAATGCTTCTTTTATTGATCTTCTTCCAAAGTAACTTTAAGAACAAAGTAATGACTTGATCTTCAAATCTTCGTAGAAATTGATATCACAAGTATTTTGTGTTTTCTATCTATCAACTATCGGCATTTCTCTCTAATAATTCGTGCTTAAGACTCGATCTCTAGGGTCCTATTTATAAAAAGGAGGGAACTCTTCAATCGGGTGCAACCAAAAGGTGCCTTTACATCGCAGCCACGATTTGCACGGCCGTGTCAAGGAAGTTGCACGGCCGTGTGACCACTTGGCGCCAGATTTGAATTCAAGCCTTGATACCTCGCACGGCCGCTCCTACTTTAGCCGCACGGCCGCTCCGCCTGATGACACGGGCGCTCCCTCT
Organism: Adenophora triphylla var. japonica; assembly: GCA_022495995.1. NCBI lineage: Eukaryota > Viridiplantae > Streptophyta > Magnoliopsida > Asterales > Campanulaceae > Adenophora > Adenophora triphylla. The sequence continues at coordinate 96,412 of JAFEMH010004347.1, forward strand.
TCAAGACACGGCCACTCCATATTTTAGGGCCAAAAGTGGCTCGAAATGCCAAGTGCACGGCCGCTCCATCTCTCGCCGCACGGCCGCTCCGACCGGTTTTCAACTTGGAGTGCTTATTTGCTTGGTGTCCCTTCATCTTTTTGGACCAAAATGTCCATGTATCCTTTGTATATATAAAATGACCCTAAAACCTGTCTAAAAAGGCAAGAAATATACCAAAAGCGTAAAATCTAGAAAATAAGGAAAAGAAACTAAAAAGTATAAGAAATGAAATGAGAAATGATGTTTTATGCTATAAAAAGTATATAAAAATGAGGATAAATGACTATATAATAGTCACTTATCAAACTCCCCCACACTTAAACCTTTGCTTGTCCCCAAGCAAACTTATAATGAAATATGGGGAGGGAGAAAAATATGATTTGATCCCTCGTAAATAAAGTAGCAATCCCTTAAATGCCTTGTAGATAATGCCTTTTATCTATCTACTCATATTTTGAATACCTTTAAAAATTTATTTAGGAAGAAATATTTTAGGGACATTTAAAAGAGATAAGATGCAAGACAATAACCTAGTATAGCATATATAGAATTTTGATCAAGTAAAGCATGCTAGAAGGAAGAATTTTCTTGGTAGAAAAAGCCATCACTTTTTAGAGTGATTTTTTTAGAAAAGATGAATTTTATTTCTTTAAGATGTACAAGAAAAGGTATAGACATTTATTCACAATTTAGAAGTTCCGAAGATTTGCATTACATTCTTGAATCACAAGGGTGAAGAATGGGTGATGGTAGTGGAAAAATCTCGTCAAAGTCAAACAAATTTATCTCATTTTTGTACGTGTTATATTTTTGCAAAAGTCCTAAGTTATTCTTGATCCTTTCAAGTAGGAGACATTGTGGTCGCGAGCCCCATGTTCCTAATACTTAGATCAAGAATACTTTTGGATATTATTTCCGTTTTGGCAAGGAAGCATCGTCGCAGCGAACGCCGTGCCCCGAGTTACTTAGGAGATAATTTCTTTTTGCTTTTGGTGATCATTGTCACTCTTTTATTAATAAGATAAAAGTGTTTTTCTTTGACTTGATTTGAAAATGGAAGGATGGAATTTATGAAAGGGTGTGATTCAAGGGATGCAAACAAAAAGGTGCTTCTTAAAAAGGGAATAAATATCTAATAAAGATAAAAAAATGTACAATCTTAAAGGAATATATTCAAAAATTTGCATATATAACCAAGCATAAAAGGATTCCTTTCTAATCAAATGCATTTTCCTTGATGAGATTCTATATTGTGCTATACCAACTTATGAGGCTTTCAATTATTTCCTAAAAAGATCCCTTATACTTTTCCTTTTTTATAAATTTCTAAGTGTATAGAAAATATGAGGGGAAAGATAAAGGCATTCATATTAGGGCAATTGGCAAGCATAATGATAATGATTTTTGATCATCATAGGGATTTTTTTTTTTTTTTTTTTTTATATACTATTATACAAGCATAAAAGAGAAAAAAATGCAACAAACTAATTTAAAAAAGAAAAATTTATACTAGAAAATGAGTAAATTTTAAAAACTAGAAAGCGAAAAATAAAGCGAAAAATAAAAGGATAGATTTACCCTCCCACACTTGAAATGAACATTGTCCTCAATGTTTCAAGGAACAAAGAGTAAAAAGATAAGCATGCGGTGGTAAACAAAATTATGATAAATAGTAATATAATCCATCGGTTTACTATTCCGATGATGCTTGTTTAAGGTCATAAGCTCGACCCCTTTCTATCAGTGACAATGGACGGTGAGTGGTATTGTAATGGTCTCTTATCCTTAACAACTCGCCATTCCTTCCCCTTTGGCGTGATTGAGCTCTTATGATTGATGCACATACGACATCCCGATGTGCCTTTTTTCTTAGGCCCCCTACCCTTTGATTTTTCAATTTTATTGGGCTTTTTAGGGTGCACATTTTTTTCACCTCTATGATCTAAGGGTTTTTTAATTATTATTTTTGAGTCCTTGGCTTGCAATTTTTCACCCTTTTTGCTATCATTCTCAGGAGTGTTGATTTCATGGCACGGTTTCTTGAGATTTAAGTCTTTAAATTCGACTTTCTTATTTTCAATGTTTAGAGAAAGAGTGCCATTCCTTACATCTATTACTGCACCAGCGGTGGCAAGAAAAGGTCTTCCTAGAATAATTGGAATTTGGTGATCTTCCTCCATCTCAAGGACTACAAAGTCAACCGGGATGATCAATTTCCCAATTTGACAAGGGACGTCTTCCATAATACCCATCGGGTATTTAATGGAGCGATCCGCTAGTTGGAGAGAAATAGTGGTGGGTTTCATTTCCCCCACACCTAGTTTCTTACCTACCGAAAGCGGAATGAGGCTCACACTTGCCCCAAGATCTAACAAAGCATTATCAACATTATATTTACCTATTTTGCAAGGAATAGAGAAAGTGCCGGGATCTTTTAATTTAGGAGGAAGTTCTCTTTGTAAAATGGCACTTACTTCTTCTGTCAAAGCGACAGTCTTATGCTCCTCAAGTTTCCTCTTATTTGCAAGAATATCCTTTAAGAACTTAGCATAGGACGGCATTTGTTGAAGGGCATCGGTAAAAGGTATGTTGATGTAAATAGACTTTAAGACTTCTAAAAATTTTGCAAATTGTTTATCAAGTTTGGCTCTTACCAACCTTTGGGGGTATGGTATTGGAGGGTCAAAATTTCTAGAAATCTTAGGGGATTCTGTCCCATTTTCAACATCTTCATTAGTCTCAACCAGCGGTGGGGTTGGACTAATGTTCTCCTTACTCGGTTTGATATTTTTCTTAGGAAGGGGATCTACAATTTCTTTTCCACTCCTAGTTTCTACCGCACTAACATGCTCATCGGGCCTTTGCGATTGACCGGGAAAACTCCCTTGTGGTCTATGCGAGGTGCCGACTTGTTGAGCTTGTTGATTTTCAAGCATTCTATTGTGGGCGGCTAAATTATCAAACCTAGTATTCAACGACTTTATGGATTCCCTTAACTCATTATTGGTCTTTTCTTGCTCATTCTTACTTTCAATCATAAAATCCATAATAAGATCCAATTTAGACTTAGGGGGAGGGAAAGCACTAGAATTGCCATTGAAATTCTTTTGTGTAAATCCCGGTGGTTGTGTAGAAGGTTGTGGGTTTAAAATATTCTTATAGGAAAAATTTGGGTGATTTCTCCATTCGGGATTGTATGTGTTTGAATACATACCACCCTTTTCCCCATAAGAATTAAAAAAGTTTACTTGATCACTAGAAGTAGTGTCAAGCAATTCACAACATTCTGTACTATGTGAGTTTGACCCACATAGTTCACAGACAACATTAATGTTGGCCACGGGATTTACATTAAAGTTTTCAAACTTTTTAAGAAGCATATCAACTTTAGAAGACAAGGTAGTAATGACATCAATATTGTACTTACCTGGAATCTCCCGCGGTTGTTCCCTCTCATTGAACCATTGATAATGATTCAGGGCTATGTTCTCTATCAAGTCGTATGCTTCATCCACCGTCTTATTCATTAGTGCGCCTCCTGCGGCGGCATCCATTGTTTCCCTTGTCCTATATGTGAGACCATTGTAGAAAGTGTGCACAATTAACCACTTTTCAAGCCCGTGGTGAGGGCACGTCCTTAGGAGCTCTTTGAATCGCTCCCAAGCGTCATACGGTGATTCGCTTCTGTTTGGCTAAAATTTGTAATCTTCGTCCGAATTTGAGCAGCCTTGCTCGGAGGGAAGAAACGTCCAAGGAATGCTGCTTCAATTTGGTCCCAAGTTGTAAAAGAGTTGGGTGGGACTGAAATTAACCACTGTTTCGCCTTATCCTTAAGAGAGAAAGGAAAAAGGCGCATCCGAATTGCTTCCGGGGTAACATTCTGAATACGTGTGGTATCACAGTATTCCAAGAATGTTTGGATGTGGAGATGAGGATCTTCGAAAGCGGTGCCGCTATATTGGTTATTCATAACCATAAGTAAAAGTCGCGGCTTTATCTCAAAGTGTGCCGCTTCGGCATTCGGCACAACAATAGGGGATCTAGTTCCCGGGGTACTTGGATTAACAAAGTCCCGTAGGGTCCTAGCGGTTGTTTGCGGTTCTCCCTCCATGTGTTTCTTAAAAGTTTCTCTAAATCTTCTTAATCTTTCGTGAAAGCTTCTTTCGGGTTCCGGATCAAAGTTGTCAACGAATGTCCGAGACCGTTTCATAAACTATAAGAAAAACACTTGAAGAAAAATTAAACGCAACAGATTATAGGACGAGAAAGCAAAATAGTAAAAATAAATTAAAAACTAAAAAAAATTTTGTAGTAAAGACAAAAAATAAAATAAAAAGTAAACCGTTGTCCCCGGCAACGGCGCCAAAAACTTGTTCGGTCGAAACCTAACGGTTTATTTTATATCCGCAAGCGCACGGGCTATTGTAATATAGCGGGTGCAAGTACGAGTCGATCCCACAGAGACAGGGTTTACTTTGGTATAATTTTGTCTTTAGAAAATATAAAAAGGATTGGGGGGTAGATAAAATTTGTTTTTAGAATAATAGAGAGCATAGACAGAAAATACTTTAATTGAATTCTTATAAAACGAAGCATTCTCGGGATTGGAAATCATACACATAATCTTATTCATCAAATTGTCATTGTCTTAGAAATAAAAGGTTTTCATAAAAAGCAAGGATGGTATGTTAAGCCTACACTATTTCGGGCTAGGACAATAGCGTTTGTATTCTTCACTAATTATGTTCTAACTGTTTGAGAAATCCGTTTATGTTTGATCCCGCCCGTCACAAACGGGCATTCCGCTTATCTCTAGCCGACCATAATTAGTAAGAATCCATTAAGGACGGAAGTTCAACATACTTTCCATTAAAGGAACATCCCTAGGCCATTGAACTACTCTCGTGATCAATGAACCTAGTTTCTTTATATGGTTAGTCAATTGAGATTCTCCGCTAGGTACTTCTCTCAATTGATCGAATCATACAAATTGGATATCGCCAATAAGTAAGGCATTTAGAGAATAATATAAAGAAATTGTTTTAGATGAAGAAAGTTAGAGACAAGACTAATCATTTTTTAGATGATGAATAAGCATGTTTTGAGTTTCCAACCCCAAGAATATGGGGAATTACTCACAAGCCATTTATAAAGTAAAAACAATTAAAATAAGAGATTGAGTAAGAGAGACTTATGATGAACAATTGCTGGAAATAATGCTTCTTTTATTGATCTTCTTCCAAAGTAACTTTAAGAACAAAGTAATGACTTGATCTTCAAATCTTCTTAGAAATTGATATCACAAGTATTTTGTGTTTTCTATCTATCAACTATCGCATTTCTCTCTAATAATTCGTGCTTAAGACTGATCTCTAGGGTCCTATTTATAAAAAGGAGGGAACTCTTCAATCGGGTGCAACCAAAAGGTGCCTTTACATCAGCAGTCACGATTTGCACGGCCGTGTCAAGGAAGTTGCACGGCCGTGTGACCCTTGGCGCCATTTGAATTCAAGCCTTGATACCTCGCACGGCCGCTCCTACTTTAGCTGCACGGCCGCTCCGCCTGATGACACGGGCGCTCCCTCTTCAAGACACGGCCACTCCATATTTTAGGGCCAAAAGTGGCCTGAAAAATGCCAAGTGCACGGCCGCTCCATCTCTGCTGCACGGCCGCTCTGACTGGTTTTCAACTTGGAGTGCTTATTTGCTTGGTGTCCCTTCATCTTTTTGGACCAAAATGTCCATGTATCCTTTGTATATATAAAATGACCCTAAAACCTGTCTAAAAAGGCAAGAAATATACCAAAAGCGTAAAATCTAGAAAATAAGGAAAAGAAACTAAAAAGTATAAGAAATGAAATGAGAAATGATGTTTTATGCTATAAAAAGTATATAAAAATGAGGATAAATGACTATATAATAGTCACTTATCATTGACCATTCGCTACATTCAACTATACAATCGATATACTCCTTATCATCATTTAGTAAACCTAACTCATAGCAAGCATCACGAAAACTTTCACACTGAACACCATTAACAAAACGAATATCACTGAAACTCGTTGCCCCACATACTTTGTTCAGTAAACATCTCAAGTAATACATCTCACCACAACCTGGAGGAACGAAAAAAATTCTGCCTATAGAAAAACCTCTTTTCCTTGGAGTCCATTCACGTATATCAGACTTCCATACGAACTTCATTGGAAACTGTGAATACGTTAAATTTCGAGCTTCAGAATATTTCTTATTCGCTTCCATCCATCCCAAAAACATACTTTGCGCAATTGATTCTCGTTGAAGCACTGACTCAATATTCTCTGAATCAGAGAAAATAACATTCTGTTCGTTAGGAAGATGAAAACTCAAACGTTCCACTGGAGGATCTTTAAATTGGATTTCAAAACCGAAAATTCTCCAAGCAAATTTCACAAGATGACACATACCGACAAATATAATATAATTTAATCTCGTCATCAACATTCTCTGTACTATCACCAGAAGACGTCCTGAAAAACGTGGCTGTCGCTCGATCATTGCTTTTGTTTATATACTTAAATAAATACTTAATTGCACGTGACTGGTTGCACCATTCAACATTCAAATGTGCCCCGTACTTCACCAACAAATATCTATTATGAGGAACAACATGTCGGTTATCGAAATAGAAACCATTCTTCAAAATAGTTCTCCCATTATCTCTTCTCCTATAAACAGCATATCCATCCTCATCAACCTGGGTCGTTTCAACAAAATTTTTAGGGTAATGTTTCGAACAACGCCCATCAACCATACATGGAGAGGATTGCCTGTCTTTCCCACATGGACCATTAACTCCTTGACTGCGTTAAAATACTCACGGATCAACATTTTCATCGGGATTTCACCAAATTATGCGATCAATGTCCTCCGGAGAACGACTTTTAAATTCCGATGCAAGAAACAGTAATATATGTGCATGAGGCAAACCCCTCTTCTGGAACTCAATTGTGTATATAACTGAGGAAGAGGAAAACAGTAATGAGATGAAAAATGAAAAAAAACAAAAAAATTAAAAAATATAAATAAAAAGAAAAATGGATGAAATGAATAGTTCATGCAATCTAAAGTTGAAAGAATATAACAAACCTGCTTTAACCTCGCCGAATATTTTGTTCTTCCGAATATCTCTAATCATTGCATCAAGTTTCGCTTTAAACATTCGACATAACACATCCGGTCTATCCTCAGCCTTCAACTGACAGTCCTCCAAAAATCTGACAACTTCCGGCCACTTCGGATTACATGTGAGAGTCAAAAATAAATCCGGATAGCCAATCCATCTACAAATGGCCATTGCATCTTGATAGTTTTGAACCATATACCTAGCACCCCCAGTAAAAGAAGACGGTAATATAACTCTCTTCCCCACTTTCGATGCATCATAATCCCCTTTCAAAACAACTTCTTGTAAACCCTTATACATTCCTGCCCGAAGTTGTTTCTGATGTAACCTAATATAGGTTAACCGTGCAGCTTCAATCATTGTGTACGCATCTACAACATATTGTTGAAACAATCTCCGAGAAAACAATATTATCTTAGAGTCCCCATCCCTTCCGTGCAATCGATAAGCAAAGTATTCTCGAATACTAACTTTTTTTCGACCACCGGTGCTCCCACTAACAGAATGAAATGGAATATCCTCTCTGTATCCATCTTCTCTATAAGGGAACAACAACGGATATTGCAAACTAAAATATGAAGGATGAAGCTGATTAATACGCTTAAGTTGCCCAGATTTGCATTCAATAACTATATCTCTCTCAATCCCTGAACTATCGAAATCACCAACTATCAAAGCAGCAACTTCAGATGTCGAGGGCAAGTTGTAACGCCTAGCATCCCCATAACGCCTCCCAATCAACCTCAATTTAACTTTCTCAGGTTGTTCAGAAAACAATTTCTCCTTCGCCATTCGAAATGATTGAACTAAAACGTTATGTTCATCCAACATTGTTTTCAAATCTTCAACAATCTCATCATGTAAATCATTGACAACATTCTCTGACCTACAAAACGTAGATAGGTTAATTCAGAATTTTATACTTTTAACAAAGAAATTAACTGTATCAGACCAATTCCAAATTAGATATTACTGTTCATTTATAAAAAATACAATAAAATTTCACATATTAATATTAACTTAATATTAATTATTTATGATGAGGGAAACGTGAAAATAATATTCTCAACAAAAACAAACACAGTGCGAGGGAGAAAGTACCTTACAGAAGCTTTACGATTAGAAACTTCATTTTCTGTATCATATACGTACAACTGCGCAAACTTTGGTTGTTCTCCAGTCGGTGGCAACAAACTACCTATCAGATGATAATTCTGGCCATGTAACTTAAAAATAGGAGGAGAACGACCTTGATTAACACTCCTATCAATCTTCCCTCCCATTGATGTGAAACAAAACATGTTATTATATGAACGTATATTTTGCCTATAATGAGTACTCATATCTGATTCACCAAACAACAATCTACATAATTGCGCAGGAGGTTGTTTAATTACTGGAAGACGAATTTTCCCCTGATTACAACACAACCCATACTTTGGTGAGACAGATTTATAGGAACGTGCCAACCTTTCCTCATACCAGAAAGAAGCTCCACAATGTGCACATTTATAGGTTGAATCTCCAAAATCCCAATAACCTAAGATATAACAATTATTAAGGTCACTTAAACAAAATTAATGGAAGCAAAATATTTATGCTGCTACCGGATATATTTTATTAAAAAAATTACGTAAACATGAATAATTTCCATTAACCATTCACTTACGTAGTAAGGAGGAGTGAATTAAATGCGAACCGCCGTTAGAAATCTTAACACGTTTAGCAGGACTTTCTGAAATATCTTCAACATCATTTGAGCTACCTGGCAAATGCCGAGATGACGTCCAAATTGACTTCTTCGTAACAACATTTGTTTTTTGAGAATTAAATCTTCGTTGAGCCACTGCGAATAAGAAATTTGTCTCTCTTTTTACGGAAATGATTTCCCTCGTAACATATGTAAATAGTTTAAACAAAATTGATGTCATATAGAGATCAAAAATTAAAAAATATAAATGACATTTACATATTCACTCTCAGACATATAAAGCAAATCTTGACCCCCTGTAACTGAAGATGAATTCGCCAAAGTCGGATGGACTTCGTTTTTTCCTTCAAAAAAGATAAATACAGTTACAATATAGTTACAATATGGAAGAAAACTAATAAAAAAGGTAGAACATCAATGAAATTCACTTGGTTCAAAATAATAACATACATCAAAAATAAAATCATGTCCACAAATAATTTTTATTATTTCGAGATTAGTTACCAAATTAAACATTTAGTCAATAATATTTTAGTAAAAGAACCCATAAATCATAGAGTAGACATTGATTTAAAAAATAACATTAAAAAACGTCATAATGTACATTATCAGGATGAAAAATAATAATAATAGGAACAAAATTTTTTTACACTGTATTAATAAATTTTATTTATTTATTAACAATTTAATGTAACACAAAAAAAATATACTGTACATTTTAAGCATATGTGCAGATGTACTAATAAGAATGGGCTACAAACACAAAACTAATCTTAAAAGCCCAAAACTAAATTAAGCCCAATCCAATACTCGTATACGCTTACCCATTTATATAACCCTTACCCAGTTACCCTATCACTCATATTCCTAGGGATGGCAATTTGTCCGAACCCGATCCGTATCCGGGACGATCCACACCGTAGCGGGGCGGGTTTGGTAGCATTTTTTGAAAACCCGGCGGGTCACGGGGCGGGTTCAATTTCATCCCTCAACCCGCGGGGCCCCGCCCCGCCCTGCCCCGCATACTATTATATATATGTAATTACTATAATACCCCTCACCCATTTTAATTATGGTACATGTTGGGCCGTTGAATGGCTGGGCTAAAGCCCAAAAAAATGATTTTGGACCATGTGGGCCGCTGTTCAAATGGCTGGGCTAGCTAAAGCCCAAAAAAAATTGATTTTAGACATGTGGTGCGGGGCGGGGCGGATGCGGGTTCTCCAGTTGGCGGGGCGGGGCGGGTTCGGTACTAGGGGGGTTCTTTGAGGGGCGAGTACGGTTTTGGTCAAACCCGCCCCGTATCCGCTCCGTTGCCATCCCTACATATTCCGCCGCTCCCCCCCCCCATTCTAGAAACCTCTCCGTCTTCCTTCTCCTCTCGTTTCTCTCCCAAATCGATCCACTCGAAATCCTAACCCTAGCCTGAAACCCCTACTCAAAAAGCGTAATCAACCCATTCATGCCTAAATCCAAAACTAAACAACGAAATCATTCGTTGTTCACTCCGAAATCGCTTTCTCCATTTCCGATTTTTGGATATGTCAACGCTTACCTCCGAAATCAAACAGATCTGGTATGTTCTTTGACTATTACACATCTTTAAGCTTTCTTTTACTTTCATATTCATCTTCTGTACATAATAATCTAACATTTACATGTAGATCCGAGGGTATTTTGTATTTAGAGTGTACAAAAAATTATTTACATATTTAAATTTTTTTTTTCATAAGAGTTCCTTGATTTTCTTTCAGATCTGTATACTTGACTTAGATTCATGGCTTTATACTACAGTCTTATATACAAATTTTGCATTTCGAATTATTTACTTGGACAAACAAATTAAAATATGTTACTCATAGACAAATTTTATTCCGAAAATAATTACTTAACAAAGTTATATTTTTTTTTGGGATATCCAGTAAATTTAAGCATATCTCTTAAATAAAAATAACCATTTTATTAACGAAATCTACTACCATTCAGTTACCATTCACATCTACGCTACAAAATATTTTCAATAAATATTTGACTATTAAAGTTTCGAAAACATTTATGTTATTTCCAAACCAAATATTCATAATAAGTTTTTATTTTCTAGTCAACTCTTCCTACTCACTATTATCAATTTTTATACTATTTTCCACAAATATAGATTCTAAAAAATAAAAATTGTTCACCTCACTTGATAGTTTCGAATGCAGTATTGACAATTGTAATTACAGGAAGATAAGCACAATATGGATTGAGTTCTACTGTCGGCTTATGTTTTCCATTCGAAATTAGAATAGAAATTTTTCAAATGTTTTCAACTATAATCAACCATGTAATTCTCTAAACAATAACATGAAAAAATATAGACACAAAGACTACAAAACAAAGACAAACACATATGCGGACATATCAGTAAACACTATAAAACACACACATAAATGAAAGAGTATACACTGTGAAAACACACCACAGGTATCTAACATTAATTTTTTCTCTTATGCAGCCAAGCAGTTTGGACAGGAGCAATTGGTAGGAGAATCGTTACTGGAGGAATCGGATACAGGTAAAGGTAATCAGAGTTTGGAAGTTAATTTTACACTTCCGAACTTCACTCACTTCACTTCATACCTGAAAATTTAGACGCTAAGACAACATAAAGACTATCTCCTTCATTGTTTTTGTTTATCTTATCAATTTTTCATTTCCTTGCCAAATAATGGTTCAGATTTCTTTTCAAAAAAAAATTAGTGACATTTCAGTTCCATTTACTGATATCTGGTTGAAAACTTCAACAAAGAATATTAAATTTCCATTACATAATATTGGAGTTTCTGAAATTTGAATATAGTCACGTATATATTGGGATACGGTGGCGGTATGGGCTTCATCTTACATTAGTGCAATTAAATGTTTTGAACAATGTTAAGGATTCTTGCATTTTAAACTGCTACATTTATTTGAAAGACTAAAATATAAAATTTGTAGTCCATATGATTACATAAATAACTGAAAAAAAAGGTTAAAAAAATACCTATGCTTGAAACCTTCCGTCCCAGTTATTTAAGGAGAACTTTGATATTATTACTTTTCATTTTTTCATTTGTAGAGATATTGGGTAGGAAGCAGGAATTAGATCTAATGTGATATAACGGAATATACACCGACTGTTTGATGTTTTTCTTGTTTAGTAATCACTCAAATTTGTTTGGGCAAACTGTTACATTCTAAATTTTTTTAACATCTATTTGTAAATACATTCAGAGGTAGGAGGCCAGAGTTAATAATGCAGCATCAGTTATAAGTTTAATCATCAATAAGAACTTAATGTTACTGTAGTATTTCTTGTTTATTGGTTTCATTCTTCAATACAAATTTCCTATTTATTTAGTTTTCAATTTTGGTAGTACTGATTAAATTAATATAACTTCTTATAGAGTACTAACATAACTTTATATGACATTAATTTTCGCAGGGCAACTTACTAAAAATGACTACAAATGAATAACATATCGTAGTTGCATCGAGGATGCAAACTACTGTACGTCTTACCAGAAGGTAAAGTTTCGGCTTCCAACTACTTTATTAATTTTTTACAATGGAATACTTAATACGAAATAAAACTTAACATACCACACCAATAAGTACACAACACTCATAACCATTACACGTCAAACTATACATGGTCAGACACATACATGCAATTGAGACATGCATATACCGGAGAAGATGTTTACTCCAGCTGAAATGAATAACATTTTACATAATACCTCAAACAAAGTAGTTCCTAAAATCTATACAAAAAAGAAATAGGTTAAATTTCAGTTAACGAAATATGAATTCATCTGCTCATTCATTCCTATTAAGCTGTTAAATACTATTTTAATTAGTAACTGTTTTCGTTTGAAGGAGAAGATTGAAGGAAGATAGCAAAAACCCGGAAGACAAAACAGGATTTGGAATGTAAAATATAGTATCAGAATAGTTAGAAATTTGTAAATTCAATTAGCAAATTTGTAATTTTAAGTAGTATAGTATTTGTAATTAATTTGTAATATTAAGTAGTATTAGTATTTGTAATTAAACTAAGTGTCACAAACATCAAGAGTGGTCAGACGGGAGAAGATAGAAGATCTTCACAGTCGAATGCAATGGGCAAGGCGGATCCCTTAGAAGATATAATGGAGGTACACCCTAATCTCTCTGAAATTCATATTTACTACTCTTGCACCCATAGTAAGCATGCATATTTAAAAACAATCTTGTTTAAACTGTGCATACTTTTTAAGAAAATCAAAAACAACTTACTTGTTTCACTTGAACCATCTGCATTAGTCTTCTTCCCAAGAACAAATGATTTAGTCATCCTCATTGCTCTTTATCAACCCTAATGGAGATCAGAAAATAGTAAATTTAGATTGCAATTTTTTGGCTTTTTGATTTAGTTAGGAAGGTCAGAAGGTTAAATTATTAAGAGGTCCCTATGAACTGGAAATTTGAATTCTATCTCTGTAGGTATATATCTTTTTGAATGATTTCAAAATTGAGTTTCCCCACACCCACCCCCCTTGGTATTCCTGTGTGACAATAATGCCCCATGCCTTTTTACTGCAACTTTATTACTGATATTTGCAAACATTATCTTCCCATAATTGTGATGGAGGATTTATTTTTCCTAAGCTTAGCATTTTTTAAAGGGGTGAAGAATATTTTTTTTACTATAACTTTCCAATGGGTATAATCTAATCTAAAAAACTTACATACTAAAATGTAATATAAAAGTTAGTTGCCCACATAAGCTATCCCAAGGATAATACTATTTCTACCTAGCATTTCGAAATTAAAACTTGAATTCATAAATAAATGGTCTTGCATTCTTAACATCTACCAATTAATTTTCATAGTTACAATTACCCATTCCTTTCAACTCTTAAGTTGGGTATCTTACTGTTTAAAATTTTAGGAGAATTTTTCCCTTCTTCGAATAATATACCTTACTCCCTAAATAAAATTTTAAAAGTTGTTTAAACAATTCCTTATTTTTAATTCATATTATCTGCTATTTTATTAACTACTTAACTAATACAATTAATGGGTTATCTGACTTTACATTCCTTACAAAAGTGTTTCCGTAACACAATGGATAACTGATTTATTTGCCATTTTCACAAAATTAAAAAAAAAAAATTCTCAGTTTTTTTACAACCATTAAAAATTTTAAGAAAGTATTTTGTTAACAATTAAACATTTTATCATTCAATTTTGAAAACCTATCTGTTTACCATCACTATTGCTGCATGTTGCATTAATTTTAAAAAAAATACATTTTATGTCCATTAATGGTAATTTTTTTTCTAGCATAAGTGTTGCACATTTTATCATTCAATTGCTAACACAAATTCTTATACCAAATACTTAATAGAAATGTCATACATAAATCTTCTTTGCAGGAAATACATATCATAAATCTCAATCACACAAAGGAGATTTCAAAAACAAACCAGCAACAAAAGTTACCGTACTTCCCAATAACACAAAAGGGGAGTTACATTGACTAATACCTCAACACAAAAACAAACATGACGCTACTATTCCCAAACCCCCGACTACTACCAAAACAAAAAGGCTGTGAACAAACAAACAACACAGCCACAATAGATAATGATAAAAAACTTTCAACACTGTCGAGCACTTCACAAAATCTCCCACTAAAAATCTTCTGGCTTCAAACGCTTTGCATCCTTCTCATCTTCATTCTTACCAAACTCTTCCATTAAATTACGTTTAACAATAGAACAAACATCAGATGGAACTGTCTTCACTTTCTCATTCTTCACCTTCTCATCCTTCACTTTCTCATCCTTCACTTTCTCAGCCTTCACTGGAGCTTGATTCCCAGCAGCAAGTCCATTGTCCTCAATCTCCACATCATTCAGACTATGTATGTCGCAATACTCGCTTATAAGATCTATATCGATAGTCATTTTCATAACAGGAAAGGGCCCAAGGTTCACTCCAGTTGAGTAATCCTTCACATTGACTTTGAATAAACCTTTGGTACCAAGAATCCTCAAAATTGAAGCTGGAATAACCTACAATAAAATTAAGATTAACTGCTAGAGCACACATTATCTTGTTTATATTTATTACATAATGATTCATACATTGAGACTATAAATTACAAAATGTTATTACCTTTCCATCAGAATTGGAGCGTAGATCACCTGCAGTTCTCCCCAACATGGAAATACACTCTTTGTCCCACAAAATGAATGTAGCCATACCACTATTATCACTAACACGAACCTGAATTCTATACCTTAAGTTCCCCACAGATCGGTTTATCACATGATACACAGTAGAAAGTAGAACCAGCAGGAGCCATCTTCTTTAAACACCTTTTGCAAGAGACATAAAACCAATCTACCATTGGTTCTATGGCAACCACTTTGCAATAAACCCAGAAATGCTCAATCTTGAAGAATAAATTAAACTGTTAAGGAAAACAATTACTCATCTATGAAAATATAAAACATAATTAAAGATATTACCTCATGAACTCTGACCAAATGGTCAAGATTGATAATTTTGTCCCTCGACATCTCTAGGTCCTCTCTAATGCTCATGCTTGATGGCATAGCAAAGTTTGTCACAGGAATTTCATTATTGCCCTCAAGTGCCAGCCTATAAATGAAACCATAATACAGATTTGAGAAGTTTTTTTTTCTCTAAATTTATGAGTAAACAGTGCAAAAAAATTACAATAACTTACCCTCTATGAAAGTCTTCAATTTCACGAACATTGTTACTAAAAATCACCTTTGACACATTGAAAGTGTTGCACAAACGAACCTCACCTCTAAACTTTTTAATCTTGCACATCTGCATTATGACAACAATTGGTCCGTCATTACCTTCGATATGGTTAAGTAGCAAGTCTGCATGATGTCCCCAAAGAGTGCATGTTATCACATTTCCCCTACAGTTTTAGAGAACCATTACAAATGTTAGTAAATAATACTATATAAAATAATTGAAATAAATAGAATTAAAATAATTTAAAGTATTTAATACTTACTGAATATTTTTTAGAGTTATATCGAGCATTGACGTCTCCCGACCTTGAACCTCACGGATCTGTTTTGCACTTCGGCTAGACAACCTCCCAATCACATCTACAATCAAATCAAGATTTATTTCAAAGGTTAAATGTACATTATGAAGAAGCAAAACAAACAAATTAAAATGTTAAACTGTATTACCGATAAGAAGATCTTCATTGAAGTTTTCCCACAAGGAAAGGTCATCATACATTTTGAATTCAAAGACGTTTCTAGGAAAATTTGGATCAAACATTTCAGCAACATTGGTCTTAGGAATGAAGATCATCTTGTACTCTGAACTGGAAGTCTTTATCTTCATGGTGTTGTTTGTTAGAACGAAATTCTTCAAAGCGTACAGATGTTCTTCCCTGAATATAGCTGCGAATCGAGGTATTAACGCCCTCTTTATAGAAGCATGCAGACGGCCTCCCTGAAAACAAAGAAAAAAAAAGTAAACTGCAATTGTTATGTTCTTCTCCTTATTATAAGTAAAAATAAGAAAATTTCAAGAATAAGAAAACTGTAAGAAAGGTGAAATAATTAACTTACTTCAGCATCATGAAACACACATTCTAGACTGTAGACATTTTTAACATCATCACCAACATGGAGCGAGTAACAGCGGATGAGTCTTACTTTCACTGCCTGGGTCATTTCAGACGGATCAAGCTCACGGAACAGTTTGAACAGAGGAGGCATCTTGTCTGTTGATTGAATGTATGGAAGTACAAATTTTGAAAATGTATTACTTATTTATATAACTTGTGGACTGAAATATCACTTGATTGCAGCAAGCCCAATAAATCAATTGACCAATAGATGTTGAGGCGTGGAGAGTAGACGGGTGGAATACTAACAGTCTTGTTTGTAAATTAGAAATTTTAATTGATAAAAATATTATTTGATATATTCTCAACTTCGTGCCTTGAAGAAAACAAACCCACCAGCTGGTACAGACAAACTTGACAGGTGTCAAGCATATGACTGATTATGTTCTATTTACATTTACGCCATTATGTCAATTACAAACATACCCTTGACAGCGACATTTCTGAGCGGGAAAGGTGACTATGCTGTTTTTATATATATAGAGATTAACTCTTACAAAATAATCAATAACAAAATATTATTAAGAAATAAATAAATAAATAAATAAATAATCAATTACACATATAATGAATTTGATTTTTTTATCAAGTAAAATTTAACTTAGACCTAATTACAGTATTTCCACGTCATTATTACTATAAATCAATTGTCTTATGGCTCTCAAACCAGAGATGTCATTCAAAATACTAATTTATAAATACAACTTTCAATATTACTCTACTAAAATTAATGATTTGTTACTATTTTTACTTATAAAATGTTTAAAAAAATAAAAAGGGAAATAATTTAACTTCTAGATCATTATGACTCCTCAAAAACAAACCATTTCAAAATTAATCAACTACAATCAAAATGACTAGACAATATTTTATGACATATCGAACAAATGATGACTCAATTTTTTATTTATTTTGAAAACAAACTCATATCACATTTGGCTCAAATTCATGTAATTACAATTGTCCTTAATGAAATACGTAGGACTAATTTGCTCTTGACAGTGACATTTTTTAGAAGAAATGTAAACTTTGTTGTTATTATATATATATATATATATATATATATATATATATATATATAATCATGTGACACAATTTCCCTTCAACCCATTCTAACTATTTATGGTTTTTATCTTATTTTTGGTAAGGTTGTTTTATTCTTTTTATCTTCTATATAATTATTTTCATTCATTGCCAAGAAAAATAAATGCATAACAATTTTTTTATAAAAAATAAATTATAAAATTGATATATAAATAATTGTAATAATGAAGATAATTATTCATATTTCATAGTTTTATTTGCAATTAGCTGCATAATTTATTACTTACGTTTATTAACATTTCTACTTTGATAATTTGTTTTTAATAATCGAAATCAGTATTCGAAAAGGTGATGAATAAATTATAGAATTCCTTACTCATTCTTAATTAGGAATTATACATCGTATAGAACTATAAAACGTTATTTTTCTAGTGTTAAACAAAAAAAGTAAAATGCTTCCCATTCGTAAGTTTATGAATAACTAAATAATTTGCGGAAATCTATAGTATAAATTAAGGCTGTGTTTTGAACAGTTGAGTGAACAGTTCCAATCGCGGAAATGACCCTTTTGCCCTCACTATTCACTCTCTTTCCTGTTTTGCCCTCCCACCTTTGTATGTCGTGCGACATACATGACATTAATTTTCAAAAATAACTTTTCCCTCCTAAAATTTGAATTTTTGTAAAAAGAGCTCCACATTAAAAAAAAAATAAAAAAATTAGTATGTCGTGCGACATACTTGCCCTTAAAATTTTTTTTTTTTAATTAAAAGAAAATAGAAAAAAAAAAAACACTCACGTGGCCTTGGACACGGGCATGTGCTAGTAGATTATATTTGTCAGGTTCACAACATTGACAAGTGTTTTTAATAATATGTCTTTTTTTAAATAAAAAATGAATCAAAATTAATGAATTACATGTAATTTATTTTTTTTATTCTAATAAAAAGATAAAAATATACAAGTATAGAATAATCTTAAAATAAAGTTGAGAAAGAAAACTAAAATTAAATAAATTATTAAAAGATACTTCTTAATTGTACAAGATAAATATATCTAGGAAAATTATAGATAATAATTTTGTTTTATTTAGTGTATATATATTTAAAAAGGTAATGAATATTCGTACAAAATAATGTAGTGAATAATCAAATTTGTAGAATAATCTATTATTATAGAAAGCTTTATTGTTTTCTTATAAAATCAGAGGATGATTATGTTTATTTTAAAAAGTAGGAAAGAATAATTGGGTAAATTTACAAAATTTCGAGCAAAAATTATAGTGACAATAGTCCTCCATTTAAAATATTATATTATATATTTTGTAATGCATATTTAGATATTATATACGTGTGAATAGCAAAAGACAAAAACTCATGTGAGAACATGAATACCCGTCTCATTCATGAGACGGGTCGAATTCATGACCCATGGGCTCATTACTCTCTCTCTCTAGACGCTCCCTCTCACTAAACGCAATTCAGACCTTCTCTCTCAATTCGCCGGCGACCATTGTCCTCTCCCTCTAATCGGCAACAACAATTATCCCTCACCGATCTAAATCCACTCCTCACCGTTCCTCTTCTCTTCTCCTTTCCAAACACACATAGAACACAGAGTAGATTACAGTGAAAAAGAATCCCCAATTTAAGACCAAGTTACAGTGCTCACACCCAATCGGAGACAAATTGAAGAAGGCCAGAGTGAAATGGAGCATCACCAGAATCGTAAACAAAATTGGCCACACAAACAAAATTGAAAGTTGTGTTAACTCCATAAATGGTAAAATCAACATTGCTCAATCCATGTGGAGAATCCTTACCATAACCCTTGAATGTATCGCTGCCCATGTTTGCCGATTGCTCGTAATTTGAAAATTTGGCAATTGCTCCGGCGGCTTCTGAATGCTTAGCATAAGATTGAAAAGAATCATCCCCAACATTGGCATCATCTCTGTAATTTTTGAAAGTATTAGAGAGAGAAGGGCTAGGGTAGAGAGAGAAATGGGTTGTGTGAGAATGAGTTGTGTGCACTGTGTTGTGTGTGAGAGCCTCTCATAGGAAAAAAAAAATTAAATTTTTATATTTTGTTTTTTTTTTTTGATTTGTGAAAAGTAATAGTTACTATAACATAATGTAATAATTGTATGCATATAAAGTAATAGTTTGTATACATTAAAGTAATACATATATACAGAAAAGTAATAGTATATTTTCTCTATATTTTCTTCGTTTGGCAAAAGTAATACTTCTCATTTGTTTAAGTAATAGTTGGTATTGCTATAAGTAATAATACTACACTTGTGAAGTAATAGTGTTATTTTTTTTTTTTAACTAATAATAGTTTTAGGAACTGTTTTCATTTTGAGTAATACTTCTCATTTGTTTAAGTAATAGTTGGTATTGCTATAAGTAATAGTACTACACTTGTGAAGTAATATTGTTATTTTTTTTTTTAACTAATAATAGTTTTAGGAACTGTTTTCATTTTGAGTAATACTTCTCATTTGTTTAAGTAATAGTTGGTATTGCTATAAGTAATAGTACTACACTTGTGAAGTAATATTGTTATTTTTTTTTTAAACTAATAATAGTTTTAGGAACTGTTTTCATTTTGAGTAATACTTATCATTTGGTTAAGTAATAGTTGATATTGCAAAACAGGTATTACGTTTACTTATGAACAATGTTACTCTATATGTATACAGTCATTACATTAAGAGATGGTAACTATTACTTTTTCTAAACCACTGAAAAGCCGAAAAAATAATATAAAAACTAAAAAAAAAAAGCAAAAAGCAAAAAAAAAAAAAAAAATTAAAAAAATATTCTAACCCAACACAACAGTCATTACATTAAGAGATGTTAACTATTACTTTTTCTAAACCACTGAATAGCCGAAAAAATAATATAAAAACTAAAAAAAAAAAGCAAAAAAAAAAAAAATAAAAAAAATAAAATAAAAAAAAAATTATGGGTCTTCATTAAGACTGAAGTTGGCTCAAAAGATGAAGGCAAGTTATGGGTCATAGTAATTTTGTTGGCCCAAAATGACGTGCTGCTCCTTTTGGGTTTGACTAGGCGCATGGATCATGGGTCATGGGGCTGGATCCGACCCGTCTCATGAATGAAACGGATCATGGTGTTCTCACAGGAGACTTGCTCATAGCAAAACTCTAAAATTAGGTAAATGGAAAATAATGGTAGGATTAAGCGAAGAAAAGGAGAAAGAAAAGAAATTTGGATGTATAGCTACAAAATAATTTGATTCTAAATTTTATATAAATTATTATGATGGATGTTTAGGTTATCTTCCTCTTTCTCATAATAATTATGGTGTACAAAAATGTCGTTTAAAAAAAAATAGATTGCTAAAATTATACTATAATTTATATAATATTTAGAGTTGGTTTTATAAAAAACACGTTTTTCATGGCACTTAGAAAAAACGTATTTTGTGTTTTCCCGTTTGTGCCAGTGCCAGTTAAATAAAATGCCAGTGTGACAAAGTGCCAGTACATGTGTAATAAAATGCCAGTGAAAAAAGTGCCAGTACCAGTTTACACTGGCACTGACACTTTGTTAAACTGACACTGGCGCTTTTTACACGGGCACTTTTATATACATGAACTGACACTCTTTACACTGGCACTCTGTTACACTAACACTGACACTTTGTTACACTAACATTTTTGCTGACTCTCAAAAACACAAGCACTGGCATTCAAAAACACATGCACTGGCATTCAAAAACACATGAACTGACACTCAAAAACACATACACTGGCACTCAAAAACACTGATAATCATTTTTGCTGGCTCTCAAAAATACAAGCACTGGCACTCATAACATTTGCACTGACACTCCAAAACACATGATGGACCGGCATCTAATTACCCATCCCCTGCACACCATTCTTTCAATTTACCAAATTGAGTTTCTGAAGAGCCCCTTTGTCCAAAATTGAAAACAGCTCGACGGAAACCACGAAGGATACAGAAAAGGGCTAGTTATGGGGTGAGGGAGTAAGAATTTACTTGCTGAAGAGAAGGATGCGCTCAACATAAACCATTGAATCATCATCAAATATGTGAATGGTGATAATACAAACCTGACTTGTTGGTCACCGACATTGGTCCAAGCTTCCATGCAAATTGGGCAAAATAAACCATCAATTTCACTTCTACTCCACTCCCCTCCAATTCCGCTTAAACTATCCTGACTCCCAATGTTTCCATTACACGGTGCCGGCTCACCCGTTTTCCCAATTCTATCGTCGGAATTCTGACCATCAATTGCTTGCTGGCCGAACATTGAAACGCTAGGAGATGGCGCCGACAGAATGATTTCGACTACACTGTCGTGGGAGAGAAAATGGTTGTTTGCGTTGTTGGAAATTAAATTATAAGCACCACAGATTAAACAAAGATTTAATCAACAGTAGGGGATTTTATTGATCAAGTCAAGAACGTACCAATTAAGATGCCAATAGCAAAACCGAAAGCCAAGGAACAGGATCAGGAAAACAAACAGAAACAAGAAATCAAACGGTTAGAAAACTTATCGTGATTTGATCGAGTCGCCTTAGGAAGACTGTCCTAAGAGAAAATATTGCCCCCAATTGGTGCAACTCAGGTACAGGCAAATTTCTCCGAGGATAAAACGATCACGGACTACGTACCACAGAGCAGCACACAGGTAGGTAGTCACCGGCGATCCTATCTCAATCGCCTTGAATCTCACGAACGAATCTCTATGAACGGGAGTAATCAACAATGAAAGAAACTTGAGAAACTAGGTTTTTCTCTTAATCTCTCATGGGTGAAAACGGCTGGGAAGAAGTAGTATTTATATATATGTGATATAATTTAGGTTTAGGAATTAATTAATCCCAAAAAACCCACAGAACTTTCGGCCCAGGAAGGAAACGTCCGTCAAAAGCGCGGCCGCCCTTGAGGGTGCGCGACCGCGCTCAACACCAGAAAATTAAGGTGAAGTCACGGCAAGCCAGCGCGGCCGCTCTCCTTCGCAGAGCTTCGACGGATTTTTTCCCCTGTTTTGCCAAATTCAATTCAAGCTAAATTAACCCCAAGGTCATAGACTATGAACTCACATACCACATATACAAAAATTCCAACAATCCCCCACAAGTTCATAGAAATATGACGTGTACAGATTGTCCATTGCCATGCTTTCAATAATGGTACCTTCCGGCTTGAACCACTACCTATGTTATCCAACGCAAACCTCCACAGGACCAGATGAACGGGTGTCTTGAATCTGATGCCTTTGGATGTAGAGGCCTTTGCTGGTAACAAACACAACAAAAGCTATGATAGGCCCTCTATCGAACACTTGACGCTTATAAGCCATACGTCCCGATCCTCTATCATGAATGCTTTCAAGGAATAACCCAAATTCCTCTAGTTGCGGCCAACAACAACACTCACTTAGCTGGGCATCTCAGAAGATGTACTGCTAACATCTTGTCTAAAAGACTTGATCCCATTCAAAGTTCCAAACTTTTACTAAATTAGCAGCAATGAGCACCTCTAGGCTATTCAGGGGATAGACTCAGACATGTAACATGTCAATCTATTTATTAGTGCTCCGACTCACCCCACAGCTTGTTATTACCACATTGAATCTCCTTTGTGGGATCTCCACTCAGGTAGATTGGGTTGCTACTGCGTTTGAGTCAGACGGGGTTCAGTCCCATCCCCAACCTAGATTTTTGAACAAGAGCAAATTCTAGCCCTTTGGTTAAAGGATCAGCTGTGTTATCCTTGGTACCAACATAATCAACAGCTATCACCTTCCGAGACACTAAATCCCTTATAGATTTTAATCTAACTTGGATGTGCCTCCTAGTTTTACAGTTGTACTTGACACTTTTCAGTTTCTCAATTGTGGCAGTGTTGTCACAATGTACAGAGATAACAGGCATGGGCTTACTGACCATGGGCAACTCAGACATAAGTCCTCGAAGCCATTCAGCTTCCAATCCAGTAGTATCAAGAGCAACTAATTCGGCCTCAAATGTAGACCTAGACAACAGAGTTTGTTTGGTCGACCTCCAAGCGACTGCAGCTCCGCCTAAGGTGAAAACATACCCCGTACAGCCATAACTCCCGGAGTTATAGGCAATCCAGCTTGCATCACTATACCCTTCAAGAACAGAAGGGTATCTACCGTAATGCAGCCCAAGGGAAACCGTTCCCTTCAAGTACTTGAGAACTCTATCAAGAGCTTCCCAATGTGCTTTACTTGGACATTGAGTATATCTAGCCAACCTAGTAACCGAATAGGATATATCCGGTCTAGTACAATTGGCAAGATACATCAAACTTCCAATTATTTGAGAATATCTCAACTGAGCCATCGGTACTCCACTTTCATTCTTAGTAAGAGCAGATGAAGGGTCATATGGAGTTTTAGCCACTTTGCAATTCTTATAACCAAATTTCTCAATTACACTTTCAGTATAATGAGATTGCGAGATGGTTATGCCACTAGTTGAACGAGTCAACTTAAGGCCAAGAATCACACTTGCTACTCCCATATCTTTCATCTCAAACTTACCTTTCAAGAATGCCTTAGTAGTATCAATTATCCTCATATCCGTTCCAAACAACAGAATATCATCGACATACAGACATAAGACAATACTACTATCACCAATACTCTTGCTATAAACACACTTATCAAACTCATTATTAACAAAGCCAAACGATGAGATAATTTTATCAAATTTCTCATGCCATTGCTTAGGGGCTTGTTTAAGTCCATACAAGGACTTAACAAGTTTACAAACCTTTCTCTCATTGCCAGGGGCCTCAAAACCTTCAGGTTGATCCATATAAATTTCTTCCTCAAGATCGCCATGCAAGAAGGCGGTCTTCACATCCATCTGATGGATAGGAAGATCATATACAGAGGCCAATGCGATAAGCATTCGGATTGTAGTCATTCTAGCAACTGGCGAATAGGTATCGAAATAGTCTATTCCTTCCATTTGCTTGAATCCCTTAGCCACTAACCTAGCCTTAAACTTGTCAACGGTTCCATCCGGTTTCAGTTTCCTTTTAAAGACCCACTTACATCCTATCGTGCTACAACCAGGAGGGAGATCGACACATTCCCATGTCCCATTAGAGACAATAGAATCCATCTCACTCTTAACAGCATCCTTCCACTGCTTGGCATCAGAAGTAGCCATAGCAGCTTTGAAGGTTAGAGGATCACCCTCGACATTGTAAGTGATAAAATCATTTCCAAAGTCCTTGGTGGTCCTTGCCCTTTTACTCCTTCTTGGTTCAATCTCATCGTCAGAATGAGTTGCACTGGAATCAACCCCCACATTGGTCAGCTCCTCTACTTGAGCAGGAATAGAATTAGTGGTTGGGTTGGATTCCTTAGGAAGTCCGTTCTTCATAGGAAACACATCCTCAAAAAATGTTGCATCACGTAACTCAACTATAGAGTTCACATCTATGCCAGAAATTTCAGATTTTATAATAAGAAATCTCAATGCATAACTTGTTTCAGAATAACCTATAAAGATAGCATCAACAGTTTTAGGTCCAAGCTTTTTCCTTTTATGTGCGGGTACAAGTACCTTTGCAAGGCACCCCCACACTTTTAAGTGTTTCAAGCTAGCCTGTCGACCTCTCCAAAGTTCAAACGGACTTTCCTTTCTATGTTTAGGAGGGACTCTATTCAGAATATGGCAAGCCGTATTCAAAGCCTCTCCCCACATATATTTGGGCAGTCCAGAACTTATGAGCAAACTGTTAATCATATCAGTAAGGGTTCTATTCTTACGTTCTGCAACACCATTTGATTGAGGGGTGTAGGGAGGAGTCTCTTCATGTACAATTCCGTTTTCTTGGCAATAATACATGAAGGGGTTAGACTCATATTCACCTCCTCTATCAGACCTTAACCGTTTAAGTTTCTTGCCAGTTTGTGTTTCTGCTTCGTTCTTAAATATAATGAATTTATCTAATGCTTCATCCTTAGAACTAAGCAAATAGACATAACAGTATTTACTAGCATCATCAATAAAGGTGAGAAAGTATTTCTTTTTGTCTTTGGTCAACACGCCATTAAATTCACAAATATCAGTATGAACTAAATCTAGAATTTCAGAATTTCTCACAACCGTTTTAAACGGACCTTTTGTAGATTTAGCTTCAACACATACATGACACTTAGAACTTTTATCAATAGCATGTTTAGGAATAATATCTAAGTTCATCATTCTTTTCACAGAATCATAGTTAATATGTCCTAAACGACCATGCCAAACATTTGAAGATTCAATGGAATAAGAAACAGGATAATCAATAGAACTAAAATTATTGTTGTGCGAACAAACATCAGTTTCAACTCTAATTTTAAATAAACCATCCGAGGAATAACCTTTCCCCACAAAACTACCAGAATCCAAAATTATAACCTTATTACACTTAAATGAAATCTCAAATCCTTCCCTAACTAGACTAGAACCACTAATAATGTTGCGACGAATATCAGGAACGTGATACACTTGATGCAAGGTAAGAATGCGCCCATTAGGAAACCTCAGGTCCACGCGTCCAGTCCCAAGCACCTTTGCAGCACTAGAGTTCCCCATCGTCACTGATCTACCACGCTCAGGCTGGTAAGACACAAATAGCAATTTATCAGCACAAACGTGCACATTTGCCCCAGTGTCAACTAGCCACTCGTTGGGTTCATAGACAGTAAAGAGTTCAGGATAAGAAGTTACATACTTTGTAACATTGCATGTCAGAGCATCAACTCCAGGTGTGTCAGAGTCAGGATCATCATAATCCTTCGGACCCAACACCATGTTGACAGCAGGATGGTCATCAGCAGAGGCTTGTGGTCCTTTTCCTTTCTTGGACGGGCAGTCCCTAGAAAAGTGTCCACCTTCTCCACAATTCCAGCAGTTCTGTTTTGCTCTTGGCTTCCTAAAGTTATTTTTCTTAACTTTAAGTTTATCATGGTTTTCTTTATCCTTAGAAGTTTTCACACCTTTTCCTTTAAACTTGCTTTTACCGGTTATCATATTAGCAGCAGCCTCCACAGGTACACTCGGTTGGTTACCATTATGCACCTCCTGAATCGCAATTGCATTCATCAATTCATTGAGTGTCAAGTTTCCAGTACGATGCTTGAGGGTCATACCGAATTCCCCCCAAGATCGAGGAAACTTCTCAATGATAGCCATGACAACGAACTTATCAGGAAGTCCCATGTCAGCATCCTTGAGTGACTGCAAAATGATTTGGAGTTCGTGCACTTGGTCGGTAACCGACTTTCCCTCACTCATGTGATAATTCAGGAACTTTCCCACTTGGTACTTTTCCACACCGGAGTCATCGGTGCTGTACTTCGTGGAAAGCGTTTCCCACAGTGACGCAGCAGTGAGAGGAGCAGAGCAATAAACATCAAAGAGTGCATTCGACAAAGCTGACAGAATGCATCCTCGAACAACATCGTCCTGCTCCTTCCACAGTTTAACAGCAGCCACATTAACTGGATCATCACCATTCAGAGCGGGACATTTAGATGTCAGCATACCAGACATACCCTTAATTGACAGCCAGATCTTCATGCGTTCAGACCAACGCTTGAAGTTCTTACCACCAAACTTCTCCGGAAGATCGGAGGTGTCAACTAGGGACTTAAAGGGAGAGCTAGAGGAACCACCAGACATGATCAAATAAAATACTATTTTCTCTTAGACTGTTGGAAATTAAATTAATAAGCACCACAGATTAAACAAAGATTTAATCAACAGTAGGGGATTTTATTGATCAAGTCAAGAACGTACCAATTAAGATGCCAATAGCAAAACCGAAAGCCAAGGAACAGGATCAGGAAAACAAACAGAAACAAGAAATCAAACGGTTAGAAAACTTATCGTGATTTGATCGAGTCGCCTTAGGAAGACTGTCCTAAGAGAAAATATTGCCCCCAATTGGTGCAACTCAGGTACAGGCAAATTTCTCCGAGGATAAAACGATCACGGACTACGTACCACAGAGCAGCACACAGGTAGGTAGTCACCGGCGGTCCTATCTCAATCGCCTTGAATCTCACGAACGAATCTCTATGAACGGGAGTAATCAACAATGAAAGAAACTTGAGAAACTAGGTTTTTCTCTTAATCTCTCATGGGTGAAAACGGCTGGGAAGAAGTAGTATTTATATATATGTGATATAATTTAGGTTTAGGAATTAATTAATCCCAAAAAACCCACAGAACTTTCGGCCCAGGAAGGAAACGTCCGTCAAAAGCGCGGCCGCCCTTGAGGGTGCGCGACCGCGCTCAACACCAGAAAATTAAGGTGAAGTCACGGCAAGCCAGCGCGGCCGCCCTAGGCGTGAGCGCGGCCGCCCTCCTTCGCAGAGCTTCAACGGATTTTTTCCCCTGTTTTGTCAAATTCAATTCAAGCCAAATTAACCCCAAGGTCATAGACTATGAACTCACATACCACATATACAAAAATTTCAACATGCGTCTAGTCTAGAGAGAGAGTAGTGAGAGAGAGAGACTGCGAGTAGAGAGAGACAGACGTGTTCTAAAAACACAAATACGTTATTTTTTAAAGCTCATAAAAAATGCATTTTTTACAAGTTTTTGGCTAATATTTATGCCATATTATAAACTACAAATATTTATTATTTAAATATACAATTTTTTTTTGGGACAAAAATAATGCACAATACCTTTTTTTTTTGAAAGATGCACATTACTTATCATTGACTAATGAATTATCTATGAGAGTGTTTTCCTTTGCAACATCTTAAATCATTTCATAATTAAAGTCTATAATTAAATCTTGCACGTCAGTTTTACAAAAAATCATTTTTTTATACGCTCATAAAAAATTGAGTGTTTATAATAAGTGTCAATGTTAATATTACAAACTGTTAATTTTAATACAAAATTATCCCTTTTATGAGCGTTAATAATCAAACTGACATTTCTAACAAATAAACATACACTTTTGTATATTTGTTAAAATGTCAGTTTGGATGTTAAAAGTGTCGATTATTCATGTTAATAGTTATAAACATTCATTCAAAGTGACATTTTTCAATAAGTTTGTAATGTGTAAATCTAATCGTTAAAAAAACAGTATGAGATTGGTATCTTTACACAAATGAACTAAGAATTTTTAGAATTGTTAAAAGTGTTAATGAAAATATAAAAAAATGCAAAGAGTGCCACTATATTGTAAAGAGGGTTGTTATTAACACTCGCAAGATTACTAAATATCCGTACAATACTAAAGTCTATCCAGTAAATTATACTGTATATAGTACTAGACACATCACCACTATTTCTATTTTACCATTTTTAAACTCATAAAGATACATCCACCTAAATTAACATAACCCACCTATACACCCAAACTCACTCACGCACAAAACACACCAAAATCCACATTCACTTGTTTATGGCAAACTGAATAACAGCACATATCATTTTCCCCCTTGACCATTTCAAACTATGTTATCAACTCTCACTCCTCTACAATTTCTCCGGTCTTTCTCATTTTTAGGGCAAATTGAAGTGGTTGGTCCTTGTACGACCAAACGTTCCTCTTTTATTCCTGCGACTTCAATCGAACAATTGCAACCGGTCAATGGCTATAGAATAACACCTAATTGTTTGTCTGATGTTGCCAGAACAAAAACTAATTATTCGATTGCTTTTGGTTGAAATACTATATGTGCTCGATCAACAGTTACCAAACAAAATGAATGTGTTTAGCCACTACCTACAAAACCGAAGCTACTAGTATTTGAAAAAAAAAGGTTATTGATAACACAGGAAACGATCCTTATCAGCTTTAGTACAGCAATAGGTTAATCTATAACTACTAGAACCTGAAACCACGAACAGATGACTTGCCGGGGTGGTCTCCGGCTAAAACCCTCCGGCGTGTGATGAGATGTCGAGTTATATAATAGTAATAACTGTATTGAAAGCGAAGTAATCTCAAAATAGCCAAGAAGACATTACCTTTTCACGTAGGATGTGGTCTGGTATATATAGTGATGACATGGAATGAATATGAATCCCTAAGATCACGGGTATAACGTTGGCGTAACTGTTTGCGAGAATTAGAAGGCGGTTAAAAATGATGACGTGGGTAGACGCACGTGCTGCTTGGTCGTGGTCGCCTGAATAGTCATGATCGACCTGACTTCGTGCCTTGGTCAGGCAGAGATTGCCCAAGTATGATCATATGTCAAACAAAGCTAGGTCGGGACCAAGGATAGTCAGACAATGAGCTAGGTCGACTGATCGATAATGTTAGGACGCTGGGGCCACAGTAATTTGATTGGCCCATTGAGTAAATGTGTCTTTGTGATGCCTGGAGTGTTGGGTTTCATACATTAGGCCTGGCCCGTTACTTTTATTCCGTTCAGTGGCCCCCAACTTTCTGAGTTGTCTTTGTCGACTATGAAATTATGAGATATTTTGTGATGATTCACGATGCTCGCTGCTGGAGGTCGACTTGGTAGGCGTAGGTCGCTCTCGACAATTGAGTTTTGGCGGTTGGATACGCTGTTTAATGCGCCGTAATTATCGCAATAATGGTATGTTGTGAATATAGCCCTCCACACCCAAGCAAACCTACAAGAATAATAATCGCACACAAACCAAGCACAAGAAATCAAATAAAAAACAGAAAAGAACACAAGAAATTGTTAACCCAGTTCACCAATTTGATTGGCTACGTCTGGGGGCACTACCAAGCCAGGATCTTGCACTATGTAATGTAAAATATGTGTTACAACAAGTCTAGGGGCGGAATGCCACTTATAATATATAGTAGGGAGTAAAACCAAGCCCTAGATGGACAAGGATTCCCTAAATTACGTCTAAAGACCCGGCCCAGGACTTTCCTCCCCCGTCAACAGCGCGGCCGCGCACACTATAAGCGCGGTCGCCCTCAGCAAACGAGAAACAATCACCGTCCTCGGCCATCCAGCGCGGTCGCTCACTCCCTTCAGCGCGGTCGCGCAGGAATAAACTCCTCCGAGCATCACTTGCGGTCCAGGTGCGCGGTCGCGCTCACCACCTGCGTGGCCGCCCTCACCTCCAGCAGCTTTAGACGAAATTTCCAACCCTTTTTGCTCCGATGTCTAGTACGGTTGGTCTTCTATCCCAACAATCTCCCACCTAGAGATCAACCACACATATAAGCCCCGTATCCGTCTTCAACTCATCCTTGGTGTCCTCCTAGTGCTCACCTCGATCATGGTAGTGCCATCCTCCTCTCTCATTCTTCAAGCCCAATTGAAGCTTTGCACAGCTTCAACTTCTCAAGGTTCACAACCTTTGTCAACATGTCAGCCGGGTTCTCCGATCCCAATATCTTCTCTAGCCACAAAGTCTTCTTCTCCAAGAGATGCCTGATGTAGTGAAACCTCAGTTCAATGTGCATCGTCCTCGAATGAAATGCCGGATTCTTTGCCAAGTGAATTGCGCTCGGCGTCCTTGTAGAGAATATTACCACTTCGCGTCTTCCCAAGTTCACCCAAGAAGTTCTCGGCCAAACCATCTCTTTACTTGCTTCATCACGCCACATATTACGCTTGCGGATCGGCGAGCCACGATCTTTTGCAACTTAGAAGCCCATGAGATTGCTGTACCACCCAATGTAAACACATAACCCGTAGTACTTCTCCTTTTATCAAGATCACTTGATGCCAAGTCCGCATCAACATAACCCGCTAACACCACTTCCTTGCTCGAGAAACACAGAGCCTTACCAGCAGTACCCTTTAAATAACGTAGGATCCACTTAACCGCTTCCCAATGTTGCTTTCCTGGATTGCCCATGAACCGGCTGACTACTCCCACCGCATGTGCAATGTCCGGCCTTGTACACACCATTACATACATGAGACTCCCCTTGTAGAAGCATATGGAGTTCTCTCCATCTTGTCACGCTCTTCCTTGTTCCTAGGCGAGTCCCTCTCGGATAGCTTGAAATGCAAACCCAATGGCGTCCCTGTTGGCTTTGCCTCTTCCATACAAAACCTTGCTAAGACCTTCTCAACATATTCTGCTTGTGAAAGAACCAACTTGCCCGACTCCCTATTCCGATCAATCCGCATGCCCAAGATTTTCCTTGCCTCTCCCAAATCCTTCATCTCGAACCGTTCGACAAGCGAGTCTTCAACCTGTTTACCTCTCTCTTGCTAGAGCCCGCTATCAACATGTCGTCCACATATAACGGCAAGATAATATACCCATTGTCCGTGTTCTTGAAGTAGCAACAATGATCCGCCTCACATCCGATAAAATCAATGTCGTGCATGAATCCATCAAATTTCTGTACCACTTTGCTAGGAGCTTGTTTAAGGCCATACAAGCTCTTAGTCAATCTGCAAACTAGCTCCTCACTACCCTTAGACAAGAAACCCTCTGGCTGTACCATGTAAATTTCCTCCTCCAAGTCCCCATGAAAAAAGGCTGTCTTCACATCCATCTGTTCTAGCAAGAAGTCATCCGCCACTACTATCCCCGTAACCATTCGATAGTGGTCATCTTCACAACCGGAGTGAATACTTCGGTGTAGTCAATACCATACTTCTGCTGAAACCCTTTAACAACCGGTCTTGTCTTGTAACGCTTGCTACCGTCTCGCTTCCTCCTTGATTCTCAGTAAACCCATTTGTTATGCGGTGCCTTCTTCCCCTTAGGTAGTTTAGTCAACTCCCAAGTTTTGTTTGCCTTGATGAGACCATCTCATCTTCCACCGCAGCTTTCCACTTATTACAAAGCACACTACGAACTGCCTCCGCATAACATTTCGGTTCCCCATTATCTCGTCAACAACAAATAATAATTCGAAGGAGTATACATCGGGTGATCCACGCAATCTGCTGGATCTACGCAGCGGAATATCCGGTTACGGAGTACATGGTTCATCTTCGGTGACTTCCTCGACCATGGTCAACATGAACCGGCCCCGCTCCCACCCGAGTCCGGAATATCCACCTCTACAACCTCCGGTTCCGAACTAGTGCCATCGATGCCCCCTTTCTATTCTTGTACAAAACCTGTTCATTGAATACCACATCTCGACTACGAATAACCTTATGGTTTTGATCATCCCAAAATTTATACCCGAAGTCATCCCCGCCATACCCAATAAATGTACACTTAACTTGTATTTAGCATCTAATTTAGTTCTCTCTCGGCGGAATCAACATGAACATAAGAGACGCAGCCAAATACGCGAAGAAAGGACAGATTTACTCGCTTGCCACTCCAAGCTTCCTCTGGAATTCCGGTCCCCAATGGAACCGATGGTCCCCGATTGATCAAGAAAGCTTCCGTGTCAACTGCATATGCCCAGAACGTCTTCGGAAGTCCACACTTCAATCTCATACTTCTAGCTCGCTCATTCAATGTTACGTTTCATCCTTTCGCTACCCCGTTGAGTTGTGGAGTCTTCTTTGGAGTCTTCTCCATACGAATACCATTCGCAGCACAATATTCCCTAAACTCCCGAGCTCATACTCCCCACCATTATCTGATCTCAAGCACTTAAGCTTAAGTCCCGTTTGATTCTCCACCAAGGCCCTCCACTTCTTGAACACCTCGAAAGCCTCATCTTTCCCCTTCAAGAAATAGACCCAAACCTTCCTTGTAGAATCATCAATGAAGGTCATGTAATATGACGCACCACCCGTAGATGTAACCGAGATGGCCCCACAAGTCCGTGTGAACCAATTCCAACTTTGCTTCCCTCAATCCCCTACTGTCCTCGAGAAATTATTCCTCCCTTGTTTGCCAAACATACAATCTTCGCAGATCCCCACGTTGACTGTCTTCAAACCCGGGAGTAGACCCTTGGAACAAAGTACCTTCATCCCTGTCTCACTCATGTGACCCAATCGACGGTGCCACAAATCGGTATCACCCTTGCTGCTGCCACCGCAATACTATCCTTGGTGTTGTTCGCCAAATACAAAGTACCCTCCTTATTACCCCGAGCGATCTCACAATCCTCCTTGGTAATAACCCAGTTCCCTGCAGAAAGTCACCTTGTAACCCTCTTCATCCAACCGCCCAACCGATAGTAGGTTCTTTTTCAAACCGGAATGTGCTCGACCCCGTTCGGATGTAGAACCTTCCCGTCCGATGCTCCTATCCGACATCCCCCTTCCCCTTGATTTCCAAAGGCTCGCCATCACCTAGATAGACCTTCCCGAAATCACCGGAAGTGTAATTATCCATCTCTTCCTTATGCCCGCAAGCGTGGAATGATGCCCCCGCATCCAGCACCCATGATTCTAGTGCACTACTAACACTCGTAACCGTACATCATCACCTTCGATTGCCACATTCGCCCGATTGCCCTTACGATTTGGACAATCCCTCTTAAAGTGTCCCAATTCCTTACAATAATAGCAGACCGAACGTATCCCTTCGCAACCTTCGGTTTGTCCTTGGTCTCATCAGTTTTGCCCTTTCCACTCACTCCGTTCTCCCTAGATTCGGTTCTCCCTTGTTTGCTAGTACCCGGCTT
Organism: Adenophora triphylla var. japonica; assembly: GCA_022495995.1. NCBI lineage: Eukaryota > Viridiplantae > Streptophyta > Magnoliopsida > Asterales > Campanulaceae > Adenophora > Adenophora triphylla. The sequence continues at coordinate 130,656 of JAFEMH010004347.1, forward strand.
TCCCCTACTAGTAGTAGCTAAAGCCGCTCCCGAAGTACTTGATGTCCCCAACTTCTTCATGCGATTTTCCTCACCTAAAAGAAAGTCTTTAACATCATCATATTTCAATTTTTCTTACCTGTGAGGCGTTGATTGCGATCACCGTTCCGCTCCAACTTGCCGGTAAAGAAGCTAGCAACAAGCATGCATGAACCTCGTCATCGAACTTGATCTCCACCGCTGTCAATGAATCTATGACGTCCATAAATTCATCGATGTGCTTAGCCAAGGATCCTCCCTCTTGCATCTTGAGACTACCCATCTTGCGTATCAAATCAACCTTATTTGCAGCAGACGGAGTTTCAAATCTCTCAGTAAGATAATCCAATAGCTCCTTGGTGGTTGTCGCCTTCCTGGTAGTCTTCGCGATCCACTTTTGACAAAAGTAGATCTAACCACCCCTAAAGCCTTCCGATCCATGAGTTCCCATTCTTCCTGATCTTCATCTTCCGGTTTGACACCCTTCAGAGGCTTGTAGAGATCCTTGTTGTACAATAGATCCTCAATCTGCATCCTCCAATATCCGTAGTCAGACCCATCGAATTTCTCAACCGCCTGTTTGTCCTTGCCCATTCTTGATTGCTTGGAACAACTCCCTTGATCTTGAAACCAAAAGCTCTGATACCAGTTGTTGTGAATATAGCCCTCCACACCCAAGCAAACCTACAAGAATAATAATCGCACACAAACCAAGCACAAGAAATCAAATAAAAAACAGAAAAGAACACAAGAAATTGTTAACCCAGTTCACCAATTTGATTGGCTACGTCTGGGGGCACTACCAAGCCAGGATCTTGCACTATGTAATGTAAAATATGTGTTACAACAAGTCTAGGGGCGGAATACCACTTATAATATATAGTAGGGAGTAAAACCAAGCCCTAGATGGACAAGGATTCCCTAAATTACGTCTAAAGACCCAGCCCAGGACTTTCCTCCCCCGTCAACAGCGCGGCCGCGCACACTATAAGCGCGGTCGCCCTCAGCAAACGAGAAACAATCACCGTCCTCGGCCATCCAGCGCGGTCGCTCACTCCCTTCAGCGCGGTCGCGCAGGAATAAACTCCTCCGAGCATCACTTGCGGTCCAGGTGCGCGGTCGCGCTCACCACCTGCGCGGCCGCCCTCACCTCCAGCAGCTTTAGACAAAATTTCCAACCCTTTTTGCTCCGATGTCTAGTACGGTTGGTCTTCTATCCCAACATGGTACGGTTCTAGCGATTGGACAACTGCATTGGAAACCGATGTGGAACTTTAACTCTGACAATGGGACGGTTATGTCCCCCACCCTTTCCAATTCAGGTAAGGAAAAGGAGGCGTACAAAAGGAAGGATTCCTTTCTTTCCCAAACTTTACAATCCCCTAGCAAACAAATACTCCAGCAAGAACAAAAACAAGGAATTTGATTTTCTAGCATAATCGAGTTTTTCGTTTCGTCGTTGAGTTCCATTTTCCCCAAATCAACAAGGTACCCTTCAATTTCTCTGTTTTAGGTTTAATTTAATATTCCCCTTTTGCTCTGCCATGTTTAGAACCTTTGGATTCGAGCTAGGTGTTAGGTATATGAATAACTGCTTAAACCTTAGGATTTACAAAAGGTTAGATGGTCCACGGAGGGAACTGAGCAGAGAGGATTGTATAACCATTCTAGATAGGTTGAGCTTGTTCTACGGTGAGGTAGGGTTCTCAACTGTTAAGAGTATGGAGGAATTGGAGGCGGATGATCCACGTATTGTTCGTTTCCGTCTCTTCAAAAAACTAATAGACCACCTCATTATCTTCTATATTAAGTCCAATAAACCCCCTTCCCTAGAGAGAGGTTAGCTTTTCCAGGGGAATCTAGATCGTCCTTAGGTAGCTAAGAACATACTTCAACTAGTTATGATTCCCCTGTTTCTGTGTCTTTTGTAGATATGACAGCTCAACAAACTTCCACTTCTTCATCGTCGAGCTCTTCCTCTAGAACAAAAACTAATTATTCGGTTGCTTTTGGCTTAAATACTATATGTTGCTCGCTCAACAGTGACCAAACAAAATGAATGTGTCTAGCCACTACCTACAAAACCGAAGCTACTAGTATTTGAAAAAAAAGGTTACATTTACGCCTACGTGGGGTGTTCTTTCATACATGCTATGCTAGAGCTTTAACACGCAATATAGTTTGCAAGAATTTTGCTTCACATAAGGGAGAGATATATTTTATTTTAATGATGGAGGTAAGATAATAGGACTAAGAGTGCTGATTTTTTTCCGAAATAATTTCTTTTTAAAATAATAATTTTTAAAATAACAACCCTTTCAAACTATTTACCAGAATGACCCATTTTTTAAAACTTGCTATTTCGTGTAGCGATTTTAAAAAAAAATATCGCTTAAACTCACTAATTCGTGTAGCGTATTTTCCTATTTTTTACGTAAACAATTTCGAGAATTTTACGGGAATTTTATTAAAATTTGAATTCGCTACTGTGAATAGCGAGATTTAGATTAATTAAATCTGTTTTTAGATTAACTTAAAATCGCTAATGGCAATAGCGAATTTAAATTTGCTACTACCTTAGCGAATTCACTGTAAATCTAAACCAGCCAAATAAAGTCAGTTCACAGCCCAACTTTATAACAAAGTTGTATCAAAACCTGTGACAAACAAACACATTTAATCTGTTCCAACCAAACACATTTCAACACCATTGACAAACAAACACATTCAACAACACGTAAATAAAACAAAATATCATTAAATGACCACAACCCGGTCACATATGAAATGTCTCAAAATGTTCATTTAGGGATCATTTTTTTCCTAGGCTTATATGTTTTTTCTTTATCGAAATATATCCCCTTAACTTGCGTAACACACTCACCATGTGTATCGTGGGCTCGTGGGCTATGAGGTGACTCACCTTGTACCTCCATCGTTGTCTGAGTCTCGGGAGGTGCATCTGTCTGTAATAGAGTCTCGAGAGGTACATCTGTCTGTAATGGAGTCTCGGGAGGTGCATTTGTCTGAGTCTCTACCCAAGCTTCCTGGTCCTGCTCCGACTATCGCTCTTGGTCCTCCTCTTGCTCATCCATTAAATGTTGACCAGGTTGCATCTGTGGCACTCTCTGCACGCAACGATGTTGAGGCCATGGTTGTCTGTGTGGAACAGCCTGGACGCGATCAATTGGTGCCGGGGTGCTCGAGCATTAAGCCGTTGTTGCTGTCGTATATGCGTAAGAGAAGATATAATGAGATGCCTAATTTGAAGCTGAGAGTTATCCACCTCCAACTCTTGGGTGATGCTTCCCTCATTAATTTCATGCATGCGTTGTAAGTTTTGCACATGTTAACATCAACAGGGCAAGAATGTTACCAACTTATTATTACAATCAATAAACCGTAATATTAAAAAGTTTTTAAAATTATATTCACTTACCAAACCCTCGAAGACACTCGCATGTGATTTGTACCTTATATCCTCTACATGGATCGGGTTCACAATTAATGAATGTGTGATCTTCTTGAACCAGATCATGTATGGATGGGCGTAATCCATCACCTCTTCACCCAACACACCATTCACCACGCTCTGAGCTCATGCATTCCATAATGATATGTACTCACTATGTTTTGAATCCCAATCCATATGTCCTCTACCTCGATGACCAATACTATGCAAATCTTCCTGTGTGTCACATGGATCGGGGACCGCCTGTAGCATGACAAACTGCCTCATAACTCGATCATGTAAGTGACATTCTACCTTGTCAAAACAGATAAGATGCGCCCTCATCCTCCATACGGCCTGTCCCTACCTGCAATAATCTGGAACAACTCGATCTATATATGGATGCCAAATAATCTGATCCTTAGTAACTGATGCTAGTTGATCCCGATAGACACGTAAGTTATGTGAGTTAACATGCAAATACGATAGGGACCCAGTCCACCTAAAAAGATTAAAAAAATACAATTTAAACAAATCTAGATAAATACAATATAATTTAAACAAATCAGATAAATACAATATAATTTACACAAATCAGAGTGGTTGTAGTTTATCTACACCCCAATGTACTTTCGGGTAAGTTCGGTTGCACATTCTGATCTCCCCTAACCATTATTGGTTGTGTGGGCAACAACCTCTCCCATGCCCAAAAGTGTTTGTATTATAAAAAAAATCACATAAATACAATATAATTTAAACGCATACATAAAACCAAACATATATCGAAAAATATAATTATCATACCTACACAATAGAGAGAAATTCACTACAGTTACTGGTGCCGGGCAAATTCGCAGTACACATTTCCCGATAAAGAAAGGCCAAAGCAGTACTGCCCCAACTATAATCATGTACCATCTCGATATCTCTAATCAGTGGGAGATACATCAACTTCACCTTATTACTAGTGCGATCAGGCATTACAATCAACCCGAGGGTTGCCAATATGTACGCACATGTATACCTAATGACCAAATCCTATGTCGCATTTTTTGGAAGCTATCCAAAATGGGGAAACTGACTTAGAAGCCACTTAAGCTTCAACAACCCTGCTTCTATCTCACTCTCCGGTGTTCTAACACCTAATAACTCCTCACATAAGTCGCACCAACCCTGAAGCAACCTCGTGGTGTCAAAACCAGTAACAGGAAGTCCATCAATCGATAACCCTGACAACATACCCATATCCTCTAAACTAACGGTCATCTCGCCAATAGGAAAGTGAAAACTGTGGGTTTCCTGATGCCATCGCTCAACCAACGCTGTAAGCAAATCCCAATCATACGTGATTTTCCCTAACTTGTAAACCCCGTAAAATCTTGCTACTACTAGTCTCTCCTGGATCCTCACGTCCAACACTTTCGGCAGAGTCGAACCACGACGAAAAGATAACTTCTCAACATGTCTTCCGGCTCAGATGTATTCAGTTCGATGCTTATCCTGTAATCTCAAAATATCTCGTTGCAAAGGACCTGGATCGACAAACGACTCAAGAAGCTCTCCATGTTGATGTTCTACATTCATCTGTAACACACAAAACACAAAATTAATCAAATTTAAAACACAGAGATATCAATAGAAAGCCAAGAGACAACCATCAGGTTTAAAAATAAGAAATACAACTATTGTGAAGCATATTTCTACATTCATCAGTTACACAATAGACAAAATTGATCAAATTTAAAACTCAATTTAACAAAAATGCTATCTGAACTAACGAAAAACATAACTGAACTAACGAAAAACCTAACTCAACTAACAAAAAACCTAACTAACCTAACAAAAATACTAATTTAATCAACAATACCATAGAAATCAAGAATAACTAATTAAGTAAAAATAATAACTTATAAATCAATCAAGTCGAAAACCCTAGGTTGAATCCATTTCAAAAACCATAGGTTTAAATAATGCTAAATTGATTCGAAATATATGATGGAGTATGAAATTAAGGACTACACTAGCGAATTTGAAGTCGTTATTGCAAATCACAAGTTATGCTCTCTCTGTTTTTCGTTGTTCCCAGTTTCTCCCTCTCTTTGTGTCGTTTGTTTGGGTGTGTTATATGAATTGTGTATGTGTGTTATGTGAAAAAATGGTTCTCTAAATTCGATATTGTTATTAGCGAGTGTTTAATTGAACTCGCTAGTACAAGTAGCGAGTTTACCTCTCTATTTAAACTAATTACAATCTTAATTAGCTAATCATTTATTCCTATCACACTCGCTATTCACAGTAGCGAATTCATATTTTAATAAAATTCCTGAAATTGTTTACGTAAAAAAAAAATATTGAACTCGCTACACGAAGTAGCGAGTTTAAGCGTTTTTTTTAAATCGCTACACGAAGTAGCAAGTTTTTTAAAAAAGTCATTTTGATCAATAGTTTGGAAGGATTGTTATTTTGGAAATTATTATTTTAAAAAGCAATTATTTCATAAAAAAAATCTAAGAATGCTTGAATGGTTTATGGAGGTGAAAATATGGGTGGAAGTTGAAAATTTAATGGGGGGAAGGAAGAGGTAGTTAATGTTACGGGTGTAGTATATAATAAATAAGTAAGTAAATGTTAAATGTTGGGAAAATCAAATTACGGGTGTGTAATAATGAATGCGAGGTTAATATGATTATTTTAATTGATGACATTTTTGTAAGAATTGCCATTGCAGATGTGAATAACAACATAATATTGTAAAAGAGTGTCAAATCGAATGTTAAAGAGTGTTAGTGTGTTATTAGTGGGAGTGTTAAAGAGTAACAATTTGAGTGTTAAAAATTTCATTACGAGTGTTAAAATTGAAGGTTCAATTTTTTATTTTTTTAGAAAAAGCTCAAGTAAGAAACTATTATTTCTTTTAAAGATTTTTGATGCACATTAATTATTTTTTTCAAAAAATAATCTGACTTATCTATTAAGGAACATTGAAGCCATCAATTGGAACCAGAACTCGAATCGCTCATTCACACCATTGTTATAATTATATATGCTCTCTAATTTTAATTTGATTTGAGATGAATCTCGTATATACTAAATTAATCATTAAGTTTACTCACTAACAATGAGAGATATGTTTCACGACCAACACATACGACACTTGAGTTCGTGTGAGAGTGGTGATATTTACACCCCTAAAATAATTATTTACAAAAGTACCCCCATCTACTACAAACACCCCCTATCTCACCTCCCTCTTTCACAGCAACCTCTCATTTTTCTTCTTCTCATCTTTTTCACTATCTCCTTCAAAATATTTTTAAAAAATCCCATCATATTAACATTTTTTCCACAATCCTCCTCCCTCACACCACCACCAATTTCCCTTTCTTCACCTTCTCCTTCAACTGTTCCCCATCCAATCTCATCCACTTGAGCCCACTAAAGTTAGTCCCCTACCCCGCCTCATAAGCCTATGTCCGGCAACCAGTGAAGGAACTTCATTCTTAGCGTTTGCTCACCGGTGAAAGAACACCATGAGCCATATTGTCTTTTTATCGATGGTCGAACACCATATTTTTTTATTTCATTAGCGGCCGAACATCAACTTGAAGATATTGGTGGGGGAGGGGGAGTGGGGGAACTGTGTTGGGCTGAAGTGGGTGAGGTTGAGAAACGGTGAGGGGATAGTTGAGGGAGAACACTAAGGAAAAGGAATGGTCATAGGGTGGGGACCAGGTGGAAGGGGGACTTTGGGAAAAATGTTAAAGGGATGGTTTATTTTGGGTTATTGTTAGAGCCGTCAAAATCGAGCTCGGTCCAGCCTGCTCGTTTTTTTAAGGGCCTGGGCCTCAAATTAGGCGGCCCGAAAAAAAATCGGGCCTCTTTGGCCCGGCCCGGTAGGCCTGTGGGTTTAGTCGGCCCGAACATGAAAAGCCCGCAAAAGCCCGGCCCGGCCCGATGAAAAGTTGACATTAAAAAAAAAAAAAAAAAACCTAAAGAAAAAATGTAATAATAAAGCCACTGCATTATTTGCACAACATGAACAATACCAGATTCTAGTTCCAGCCCAGGCATCAACCAGCAAGCTGTGGCCTTGGCTTCGGCCTGGCCCATTTGACAGCTCTAGTTATTGTAGAGGAGAGAGGGAAGAAGATGGAAAGAAGAAGTAGGGAATGAGGAAGAGAGAGAGGTGGAAGATGGGGGTGTTTATAGTAGTAGGAAATGTTTGACAAAAAGATGGGGTATTTTCGTCAGCAACTATTTTAGGGGTGTGTGCTTAGAAGAAAGTGGGTGTGGGTGTAAGTAACACAACTCTCCAAAGAATCGTGAGCCCATAAGCTCCACCGTCGCCGCAGTCTATAACAAAATCAACCGCCGTGTCAAAATCAAACTGAATAGTGAATAAATACTCCCTAGTCACCAAAGATGTTGAAAACAGCTCTTGCACGCGCCGCCGGTGCTCTGCTGCCGTCGCGCATGGTTATTTCCCGTGCCTCTTCGTCCAGCAGTGTTTCCACCGCCGTCAGCTCCATGATCCTCCGTTCTCTTAAAGAACACTACTCCGAAGTCTCCAAAATGACTCCTCCCCCTGTACCACTCTCTCTCTCTCTCTCTCTCTCTCTTCCCCATTTGTGTATGCGCGCCTACTTAATCTAGGGCTTGGTTTCAGTTCGAGAAACTATTAATGCTGGGTTATCTTTCTTTGCGTCAATTCAACAAACAGTTAATATGCAATCTTTTTTTTTTGTTTGTATAGAATATGCATCTCTTTCAAGTTGGATTACTTGTCCTTACTTCTAAATTTGTATTCTTTTGTCATTTACATTATATATTGAGAATTTCCATTTTGACTGGTTACTGATGCCTCTAAAATGAATAGAAATTAGATCCAACTAATATTTGAACCTGCAACTATTTGTTCAGACTTCGTTCAATGTTAGGGTTCATAGAGTGAATGTATGAAACATCGGCTAGGGTCCTGGCTAATGGTACCTTTTTTTCACTTAGTAATATAGTGGACAATCTGTATTTCAGATGTATAGGCACAAAAGTTCGCTTAATTTGGTTTAGGGTATTAGATCGCTTGTGTAATTTTTGATGGATTTATATAATTTGCAGAAGGTGAGTCCACCTAGTCCTTTCACAGTGGTGAAAGGGGCACTTGACAGTGGCGGGCCGGTTTTGAAACGAACTTACGGTGATGAGGAGATTAGTATTTCAGCTATGCGGATGGTTAGCTTCATGTCCAGCGGGAATGGCGACGAAGATGAGGATGAGATCAATCAAATGTTTATTCATATTGATGTTTCGAAGCCTGGACAGAAGGATGCTTTGCATTTCCTGTGTGGTTTGTACCCTGATGCATTGGGGATTCATTCTGTTGCAATGAGGGAGAAGCTCGAAACTTCTGGTTATCTTGTTGTTCCAGGCAAATACAATGGCCCCAGTTTCGAGTAAGTAGCTTCATATTTGCATCTCGATACCACTATAATCTACTTTACACCAGCTTCATTGTTTTTCTCCCGTTGGTAGAGAATATTGGAGTCCTCTCATTTTCATGCACAACATGAAAATGAGAGGACTCCAATATTCTCTATCAACGGTTTTAAGATAAAGAGAATATATCTTATTATCTTGAAATAACATTTTAGCCTTCAGTCATTGAATTGGAGTTGAAGGATCTTAGTTCTGGGGAATCTATCAAGGACTTCATTCTCAAAATGGAAGGGCCTAGATCGCAGTGCATGAGGCTCATGTCGCTGCGGGGTTTGGGAGGGGTTTAGTGTATGCATGCAGTCTGACACTCTTACCTTGCATGCATGAATTCAAGGATAGAGACTGTTTTTATATTCTGAGCATGTGAGCTCTACGTGAAGATGGAGCAACCTTATTGTTGCACCGGCACTTGCACCATATTCTGCTAGTCTTAATGAACCTAAAGTAAAACCAACAGTGCTGCACCGATAATGTGGATTGGTGGGGTGGTTCTTCGGTGAAGTGTGTAAAATGAAACTAAATCACTTTTTAGTGGAATTCAAAGCCGTATAACTCTTTAAAGCAGGGTCTGAATGCATAAGCTCGGGAAGATAGTAGAAGCTCCGGAGTGGGGAAATGATTTATGTACTGATTCTTGTTGTGGAGACATGAGGAGTGACATTGTTATATGGACCTTAATACCTTATTAGGGAGTGAATGAAGGAAGAAGTTGTTATAGAGAATTGTAGATGTTTCTTAAAGCCATTTCCCCTTCAAAGCAGCTGCTTTATCATATGACCAAAATTATCTTTTCATTAATGTTTATCCTAAGAGAGTTAATTAATCTTGGACCTCTTTTGTGCAAACTATGAAAATATACTATGAGATTAGAACTTGTGTTGCATTTTCTTACACCCTTGTAAAACAGTATGTGAATAAAATGGATGGAAGGTCCAGAATGTACTTTAAGAGGAGGAGCACAATCTAGACAATGTAATCTTGTGTCCATAGAGCAGTTGCTAGAGTGAGTGTGGAAGTGCTAACTTTAAGATCAACTTAGACTGAGACCACCTTGAATCTGCTTTATATGTTATTATTTCACACGAACTCATTTTGCTTGGTACAAATCACATTAAATATCCATTTAATTTAATGTTCTGGCCAAAATTCTTTCTTTGTCCAATACTTATTCTTAAAAACTTGGCTTACATATTGGTTTCTCCCTGCTTCATATATCTATCTATTGGTGTTTCTGACCAACTCCGACGAAGAGGCTGTGATTCAGACTTCAGTGGGTGCTCCTTATGAAGATACTTGCCTTTCTATTAAATCCATCTGCCTCACCTTCTATGCGTATTCCGGACTTGGTGTGCAGTAGGTTGGGTTTGAGGGGGTGGGGTGTGTGGACTGGAGAAGGGGCGTTGATAGCTCTGCAATGGGAGAGAAATCACCATTGCGATGAATAACAATAGATGCTGAGGACCAACATATTATTATCTGTACTAACTAAAATGGAAACAGTTTTGCCCCACTATCTACCTCGTGAAGCTTATACCTATACCCATTTTCTCGGTCTTTTCATTGATGCTCCGATGACACCTATTGCAAGCTTATTTAAATCCACCTTAGTCATAAGCTAACTTATTCCTCTGTTGAGTATCTTAGATGATCTCTTGGTAAGAGCAGCATAGTATTTGTCAGTCAACCAGCAAAAGCACTTTGCAACTTCAAACAACTGGGAGTAGAAATATTTTTAAGAAGTTCTAGGTGATCTTTGATCTGTCCATCAAGAGTTATTTTGATTTTTGGGCGAGACTCAGCGGTGAAGTTCTGAGCTAGTTTGTTTTGTAGCAGTCAAGTTACTATTTTGAAATGTCCATCAAATGCTAACAAGAGATTCAATTGAAGTTTTTAAACCATGAGGGAGGGGAGGTGCTTTCTCTAAGGCCAAGTAATTAGTCTCCTCTAATATTTAAGGTTATTTTTAGGTCTCCGTTGCTTGTTTCTGTTATCCAGATCTTCTTACATCCATTTGCAACTGGTTGCATAATGTTTGAAATATTTAAAATTAGGGATTTTTATTCTGGGGGAATTATGTGCATACAATACATGCTCGAGAATATGTTATAGTTGGTGGTTTTTGAATTGAGCTGAGATATTACTTGTGTTCTCCATTGGTGTTCTTTTCTTGTTTTCTGGTTGCTAATGGTAGGATTTTCATCTTCTTTTGGTGATTTAATGTCTATTAAATAATTGTGATCATGTCTACATCCATGAACACACATGTTGAAATATTGTGCTCGATGTTCTTTTGATTCTTGAATGTCTGTTATTGCGTACCTTGAAATACAATTCTAGTGCACTACTTGATTATATTAGTTTGAAATTTTCTTTTACAATGTTGACAACTTTTTTGTTTTTTTAATTACCGCTTCTGTGTCCTAGAAATATTCATCGCCTATGACTGATTTATTCAATACTCCCTCCGTCCCATAATGATAGTCCCATTTGACTATCTTTATGGGACGAAGGGAGTATTGAGTTCCTCGCCTTCAAAGTAACAGAGAACAACCAGTAACCATATTTTGAAAGGATTAAATATATGTAACTTGTTCAGATTTTTTACTAGTAAATCATCTGTATTGTCCTTAACGATACCCAGTAGAAGATATTAATGGGAGACAGAGTTAAATTTGCCAGGATCTTTTCTGGGCAACATATGTTATGCGGTTGCCTTTCTCCAAAGGAAATTTTAAAGTTTTGCTGCTAAACGCGAGTGTGTTTTGGCTCCGGAGAGTATCACTGACCTCCACAACTAATTGCAGGCCCACATGAACTCACTACAAGACAAGCAACGAGTGATATAGTTACTACTTTTTTGATATCGTGATTGATATAACCATGGAGTATCTTGGGATATGAAATAATGTAATTCTTTGTTTATTTGTTGACAGGGATCTTGATGAAAAAATGAAGGATTCACTGCATGGTTATATTGAAGAACGAGGTATAACTCATAGCCTCTTCCCGTTTCTTCAAGCTTGGCTTTATGTAAAGGATCATAGGAATCTTATGCGATGGTTCAAATCAGTTGGGACAATTGTCAGTGAACGCAAGCAAGTTTCAAGTGCTCAACAATCTTAGCCGTTCTAATTTATATCTAAAGTGAATGCTGCTCTCAAGTTAGTCCTGGGTCTGCTTCAAGGTTATCTTGTGCTTATGGGTAGGCTTTTCACTTTGCCATTATAAGTTTTCGAGGTTATCCATTCTCCCTACGAACTTCTTGTTTAAATTTATTATATTCCATATTTATGCGTATGAAACTAGTGTTTTTTTCTTAAAAAAGTTATTATTATTGCATTTCAATCAATTCTACTGGAGTAGTGGAGTGTATTCTTTTGTGGTCTGCTCAAATCATGGAAAGAGAAGTCAACAAGAAAGAAAGATGCCCCAAGGACTCTGGAATACTCATTTCTCCGGAAAGACTCTCATTTGAGCTTTTATGATCCACACAAGTGAACTTTGACCAGCAAAAGTCAAATGAGAATATCTTTCCGGAACTGAGGGAGTATATCTATATCTATGTGACTACAAGTATTTGTGTTGCTTGAGTTGAGCTAGGTTGACTAGTCATCAATTACTTGAATGTACACTTTATTTTATGCTGGGTGATTTCTGAAAAGAAAAAGTTGGTGTGTGTGTGTGTGTGTACTATGTGTTGTGCTACAATGTTACTCTTGAGGAACAACATGATGAAGCAACTATATAGATGGTGTATGATATGCTGAATGCATTTAGGGAGGCAGTTGGGCCCTGGGAGAGTAATGGCAGGCATTGGAATCCTCCTCTGAAATCTGTTGTCTTTTGGGTGGAAGGGTTAGGGGATCCAATTTTAATGAGCCAAATGTTTTTTTTTTTTTTTTTTTTTTTTAAAGGATGGAGTAGTTTCAAGCCCCCTCTTCCCCAATTTGGAACTGCTGTACGGATAGCTGCTCTGAATTGAGACACCGACCCACTGTTTTGCATCAACGTCACAGATTTAGGCTCCGTTTGTTTCATGTAAAACATTTTCCGGAAAATGTTTTACTTGTTTTCGGGTGTTTGTTTCAAGTAAAATGTTTTCCGAAAAATGTTTTACCTACTTTCGAGTGTTTGGTAACCACTTGTAAAAGAAAGTCAAATGTAAAACATTTTACAAGGATGTAAAAAAAGGAGGTTTTCTTTGTAAAATGATTTACCAATTTCAAATTCGTAAATCATTTTACAACTCTTGTTCTTGGCCTTAATGTACAACTCATATTACGCTCGGTACAACATAATAATAATAATAATTAAAAAAAAAATTTAACTGCCCCCACCCACCCCACCCCACCACCCCCCCAAAAAAAAAATTTTTTTTTTTGGAAACCGCCCCACCCACCCCCTGCCTACCCCACCCCCCACAAAAAAAAAAATTTTTTTTATTTTTTTTTTGGAAACCGCCCACCCAACCCGCCTACCCCACCCTCCCCCCCAAATTTTTTTTTTTGAAACCGCCTCACCCGCCCCCCGCCTACCCCACCCCCCTACCCACCCCCACTCCCCCCACCCCCAAAAAAAAAAAATTTTTTTTTTGTTTTTAATTCCCTATATTTATTTGCCTATATTTATTTGTTTCGTACACAAATAAATATACGTGGAACTCATCTCAAGGCAAATAAATATAGGGAAGTCTACCTATAGAAATGGCTTTTTATAGAAATCATTTTTGCTTAATGTTCCAACTTTACTCACTTAATTAAGCCTTAATATTTTTATTTTTCAAATATCAATTTGGACAAATATAAACCACAATTTTTATATGTTAATAATATAAAGGAAACGTACACAATTTTCTTCACACAATAACATTTTTCCAACAAATATAACATTGAATGCAGTATTATATAAAACATGTGTAGAAATTTCTCGAATATTATGATACTTTTTTAGAATTTCTCAATCACTCTTTCTATTTTTAAATAAGGTAAACATATTAATGTAATTTTATCATTGTATAAATTATATAAATTATAAACAATGTAAAAAAGTAAAATATGTTTAAAAAAGTAGTTGATAAATCAAATGCAATATCTATTATCATGGAACGGAAAGATTGAATTAATTTACACAATATCTAACACAAGGAATCGAAATAAATTGATTATAAATCAAGTATATGTCCTGGTAAGTTGATCATCAAATGAACTGAGGCTGGCCAAGAATCTCATGAGCCACGATGTTTTTAATTCCACGTATGTCAAACAAACATTCCTTGATTTAAGAAAGGAAAATAGGCTCCGTTTGTAATATAGGGAATAGCAAGTTTTTCTTAAAAGGAGAATATATCTCAATTTGGACTATTAGCGAGCTATAACGGAGCAGCAAAACTTTCAAACATCTGGTAAAAGAAAAATAAATTACATTTGCACCTAAAATAAATTATGGAGGATCACTGCTTGTGTTAGTTTTGACTTTAAGCTCCTTACAAGACTAACTAAAGGTTTTTTTTTTTTTTTTTTTTTTTTTTTTTTTTAAGTAAACAAACATATTTTATTAATAATTGCAAATAACTAGGAGTTGATTATCAACAAAATGGGATACATAACCCAAACAGTAGAGCTTACAAACGTTACAAATGTAATAGAAGCTCGAGAAATACAATCGATCAAATCATTGACTTGACGATCAAATAAACATATCAAAAAATGATTATAAATAAACACAAACTATAACTCGATATGTTGGAAGGAGGCTAACTAATTTAGTTTCTACAAAATCTAGGGAGAAACGCGTTTCTCCATAATTTATGGAGAAACGAGTTTTTTCCATCGTTCCCGTCGGAATGGCACGTTCGTTCTATACAGCCCCAATTTTCTAGGTTTTGCAATTGAAACAAAATCCCTCGCCACCACAACTGTTTTAGCGTCACTCGGTTCGTTCGTCCAATTTGCTTTATCACTTTCATTGATTTTTGACATTTGAATTGAACCCACTTCAAATATCTTGTTATTATCCAACCCCCAAAGAATCATGTTGAATGGATTTGGAATTAGTAAAGTTGGGTGTGAATTATGCTCAGAGGAGGAAGAAATGGGTTGTTCTAGCCGCAGCGTTAGGGTTTTCTGGGTACAGTGCATATATGGTTTATCAATTACCTTCTGTTGTTATGAAGAGGAAGAGGTTGTTAAGATTCTTGAGTGCTCACGGGGCTTGATTAGGTTACGGATATTCGAGAACCTTTTAATAGGATATCAGTAACCTTTTGAAAGTATATCCAGGAAATTTATTAAATATTCTCGGATATAAGTTTTAAGGTTTACGGATATCAATTATAAAGCTTTACGGATATCCAGGAACTCTTTGAAAGAATATCGAGAACCTTATGTAAGTGATATTTGAAATTTAGAATTGGCTTACGGATATAAGTTTTAAGGCTTACGGATATCCATATTCAAATGTTGGATATTCGTAACTTGTGAAAAGTGATATCCAGATCAGAAATTTTGTCTTGGCCTTGGATTTGGTCTTAAATCTTTTTTTTGGATATCCGTCCCAAAGCTTCTGGATATCAATCCCAAAGCTTCTGGATATCCAGAAACCCGTTTCTCCATAACTTATAGAGAAACACCTGGACCTACTCTTTAGTTTCTCATCAGAAATCACTCCGACCACTAGACTAACTAAAGTTTAAATATATAAATGATTACAATTTGTCTAAAGTGAATGGTTTTAGTTGGTTGGTCACTTTTTGTTTCTCTCAGTCCACACATAGTTGAATCAAATAGAGAGGGAGAGGGAGCATCAATACAATAGTGGGTAATTATGGGCCAAGTCTATGAAGCATGTTATCAAAGATGTGTTCATTCTCTTCACTCTTGATTGCATGTGCTTGATTCTCATTGTGGGCTTTCTTTCTTGGAAAGTCAATGATGAGAGGAGAACATGTGGTTCTACATAATGTAGAACCATTTTATCAAAATGGTGGATTGGTCAATTTGTGACATGAGACTCCCCTTTTGAACATTTATCAAACCAGTTATAAACAAAATGATAAATACATTTATTAATTATTTTAATTGAAAAATAAAAAAAAATATTAAAAAAATATTGAAAAAATTAAAAGAAGAAAAGAAAAAGAAATTAGTTTTTTGTAATATCACAACTTACATATTTTTTTTTATTGTAAATAGCATAATTTTTTAAGTAATTTATGGTAAAAACTCCTTTTTAATACTCCCTATGTCCCATTATAAATATTTCCTTCGTCTCAGAAATTATTTTACGGACTTTTAAATTTAATCAAACTTTTTTTATCATAATTTTATGAAAATCTTATTATCATTAGAGCATCTGTAACAGTTTGGTGCAAAAATTACATAAAAATCCTAAAATTGTGCAATTTCAGCACCAAATATCTTCCACTCTCCTCAACAGCCTGCTTCAAACCAAATAAGAATATTTTCAGAATATTCCTTATTATTTCATTTATTTATTTATTCCATTAATCATATATTATTATTGATAATATGATGTAAATTACATTACATTATATTAAATATTAATTCTTGTTATTTATTATTTCTTCAATATTTCAATATATTTTCAAAAATTTGTAATTTTTATATAAAAAATTTATAATACAAATAACTTATAATTAATAATACAAATTGAATAGTTTTTCTTAAATATTATAATCAAAATAAACAACAATTGAGTTATACTCTCTATATTTCAAAATAATATTTCAATATTTTCTAAAATTTAATTTTAATGAAAAATGAAACAAAAGAAGTAGTATATTTGAAAAAAAAACTTAGTCATCTCAGTGTTCAAAGATGCGACCCCACATCAATCTCGTATAGGTAATGCTAACCAAGAATAGTCTGTGCTATTCACCTTAAAGCTACTAGCATTATTAAGAATATTTTATTCAGCCCTTAAACATCAACGGACAACACACTTTAATTTCATTATAGGAATGAGCATATGTGTGTTATATGCTCCCTAAGCCTTCCTCAATTAGTTTGCCTATTGAACCTAGACCATGGGATCTCCAATGTTGCTAGGTTAGGTTGTCACCAAGTAATGACTCATTGTATTGCCTTTAAGCCCATTCCCCTCGATGTAAATACTACTTGCTCTCTGTTAAGGCCTTTAGTCAAAGGATCTGCTATATTTTCCTTTGACTTTACATAATCAATGGAAATTATTCCATTCTTCAGCAAATCTCGTATTATTTTGTGAAGACGCCTTATATGCCTTGATTTGCCATTGTATATTTGGTTCTTTGCTCTCGTAAGAGCAGCCATAGTATCACAATGTATGCAAATGGCTGTAACTGGTTTAGTCCACAATGGAATACCCTCTAGGAAATTTTTGAGCCATTCCGCTTCTTCAGCGGCTTTATCTATGGCTACAAATTCTGCTTCCATAGTCGATCGTGTATTCACAGTTGCTTAGATGATTTCCAAGATATTGTTGCACCTCCAAGTGTAAACACATAACCACTTGTAGATTTACTTTCTGAATTATTGGAAATCCAATTTGCATCACAATATCCTTCCAAAATAGGAGGATACTTTGTATAATGCAATCCATAGTTCATTGTATCTTTCAGATCGCAGCACTCTTACTAGTGCAAACCAATGCTCTTGTCCAAGATTATGTGAGTATCGGCTAAGCCTACTCACAGTATATGCTAAATTCGGTCTTGCACAGTTCATTATATACATTAAGCTTCCAAGAACTTGAGTATATTTTAAGTGAGACACACTTTCTCCTTGATTCTTCTTAAGATGACTAGAAGGATCAAATGGAGTAACAACCGGTCTATCGTCATAATGTCCAAATTTTTTTAGGACTTTCTCAATATAATGAGATTGTGTAAGTATGTATCCATCTGAATTTCTTTGAACTCTAATACCAAGAATTACATCTGCTGCTCCCATATCTTTCATATCAAATGAGGAGTGCAACATTTTTTTTATTTGATTAATTACATCTTTACTTGTTCCCATTATTTGCATATCATCCACATATAAACATATAATGACATATCCATGCTTATATTTAATATAAACACATTTATCACATTCATTTATATGGAAACCATTTGATAAAAGTGTATTATCAATTTTTTCGTGCCATTGTTTTGGAGCTTGTTTAAGGCCGTAAAGTGATTTAATCAATTTACAAACCTTATTTTCTTGAACTTTAACTACATAACCTTCAGGTTGGTGCATATAAATTTCTTCATCTAATTCACCATTTAAGAATGCAGTATTTACATCCATTTGATGTATTTCCAAATTGTGAACAACTGTTATAGCAATTAACGTTCTTATGGACGTAATTTTAAGTATCAAAGAAGTCTACACCTTCCTTTTCACGATACCCCTTTGCTACTATTCGAGCCTTATATTTTTCTATGGTACCATCAGGTCTTAACTTTTTCTTAAAAATCCATTTATGGTCTATTGGTTTATGTCCAGGAGGTAAATCAACCAATTTTCATGCATTATTTTGTAAAATAGATTCTATTTCACTTTGGACAGCCTCTTTCCAATAAGGTACTTTCGATGTTTCCATAGCAGCCTTATATGTTTGAGGTTCATCTTCTATAGAAAAAGTCATATAATCAGGTCCAAAACTTTGGCTATTCTTCCACGTTTACTCCGTCTCGGTTCAATATCTTCTTCTTGAACCGTAGAAGAGTCGTTTTCATTTACTTCACTTTGAGATAATGTATCGTTATACATTCTTTTCCTTATATAATTTTCTTTATCTATATAAGGAAAAATATTCTCAAAAAATTCTGGCTCTGCAGATTCTATGATTGAGTTTTTGTGCATATTTTCCACCTTAGACTCATAAACCAGAAACTTATATGCTGCACTATTCTCAGCAGGGCCAAGATAAATGTAATCTATAGTTTTTGGTCCAAGTTTAGTCCTTTTTAGTAAAGAAATTTGAATTTTGGCTAGACAACCCCACACTTTCATCCTTTTAAATGTAGGAATTCTTCCTTTAAACAATTAATAAGGAGAATGTTTACTTTTCTTATGAGAAATTCTATTAAGTATCATATTTGATGTAATACAAGCATCTCCCTTTAAACTATGTGGTGCCCCTGAAGTAATTAACATTGCATTTATCATATTTTTCAATTTTCTATTCTTTCTTTCAGCAACTCCATTTTGTTGTGGAGTATATGGGGCTGTTGTCTCAGGCACAATTTCAAGAGTAGTACAAAATTTTGCAAGGTCTTTGGATTCATGTTCTCCTCCTCTATCAGACCTTAGAGTCTTAATTCTCTTTTCACGTTGATTCTCAACTTCAGCTTTATATTTCTTAAACATATTTAAAGCCTCATCCTTAGTATATATTAAATATACATAACAGAATTTTTGTGTAGTCATCAATAAATGATATGTAATAGTTCTTTCCTTTACGTGTAAGTGTTGCTTTGTAATAACATAAATCACTATGGATTAATCCAAGTAAATTATTGAATTTTTCCACAGATTTATGAGGATGACTTGCAAACATAGATTCTACACAAATCTCACATTTTGATAATTTATTCATTGAACATTATGATAACATGCCTAAATTTATCATTTTTTTCAAAGAACGGAAATTAACATGTCCTAATGTGGAATGCCATAAAGTAGAGGACTCAACCATGTACATAGAATCTGCTTTATTATTAATAATAGATCCACCGTCATTCGCGGTTACTGCACTTAGCTTGAAGAGCCCTTCATAAAGGTAACCCTTCCCAGCATACATCCCACCCTTGGTGAGAACAAATTTGTTAGATTCAAAAACAAGTTTGAATCCCTTATTACTAAGTACAGGACCAGAAACCAAGTTCTTACAGATACTAGGTACATGCAACACATTACTAAGTACAAGATCCTTTCCGGAAGTGAGTTTCAGATTCACCTTCCCCTTTCCCTCCACTTTTACTGTAGTAGCATTCCCCATGAACAGTGATTCTCCATCTTTGATTGGCTGGTAGGATGAGAACATCTCCTTTGAGGAGCAGATATGTTGGGTAGCCCCCGTATCCACCCACCAATCAACATCATTTGCCACCATATTTGCTTCAATCACTCCAATAAAGGTGTTCTAAGAATCAACAAGGTTGGCCTGGTTGGAATTTCCAGATCCGGATCCCCCTCCTCCTCCACTATGAGTTTTCCTGTGGCGGCAATCCTTTGCTTTGTGCCCTGGTTTCCCACACACCCATCAACTTCCAGTAGGCTTTTTGAAGCCATTGAATTTCTGGGGGACGAGAGGGTTTTTCCCAGCACCTTTGCCTTTGCCTTTATTTTTCTGGAACTTGGAGTTTGAACCACCAACCACGTTTGCAACAGGCTCCAAAGACACAGCATCAGCCTTTTCATTCTTTCGGTTATCCTCTTCAATTCGAAGTTTCAGAACCAATTGCTTAAAATCCATGTTCTCAGTTAGATGTTTTAAATAAATTTTAAAATCTTTTCATGATGGTGGCAATTTTTCAATCACAGCACCAACAAGGAAATTAGGGTTAAGACCCATACCTTCAATATCTAACTCGTGAACGATTACTTGCAGTTCTTCAACTTGTTTGACAACAGGCTTTGCATCGCTCATTTTGAAGTTTAGAAATTTGCCAACCACGAACTTTTTGGAACAATAAACTTCTGTTTTTTACTTATTTTCTAATGACTCCCACAATTCCCTTGCTGTTGCAAATTTGGAATAAATATCATAAAGGGAATCATCGAAAGCATTGAGAATATAATTTCTGCAATTATATGCATTGTTGTTCCAGGCCTCAATTTCTTTCTGCCTCTCGGCCTTCTGAGCATTTGTTGGAGCACTGCTCCCTTCTCCTTCTGGCAATGCCTGGGGAGCCTCTATGGTCAGTACATTCGCCACATGCAACGTTGTCAGATAGAATAGCATATTCTGTTACCAACATTTAAAGTCTGAACCCTTAATTTTTTCGGGTTTCTCCACATGACTTTTCACAACAGATTGATCCATCTATGAAAAACAGAGAATTTTTGTCTTAGATTATTTAGATTGTTATGACTGCAGCGGTGCGATTTTAATGAACACAGATTCGCCACTTATTATTTATTTAGGAAAACAATAAGAAAAACATTTTTGATATTTTAAAGGAATTCGAAGGTTCGGGGGTTAATTTATGAGATGGGAAAATCGTGGAGCACCCATTCCACCCAATCCGAAGGTTGGTCTTGCCAATTGAGTATTATCAATCAAAACAATATAATAATTAAATAAGAACAAGAAAACCCTAATTAATTTCTTAATTATGAATGTCGAGTTGTATGCTTCGAGAACACTTTCTTGGATTGAAGGGACTCTAGGCTAACCCTTTTTTTATGAGATTACACTACTCTAAAAGCAATTAGGGGGATTGAGAAGAAGAATATGAAAGTATAGGAGTTTACCTTGTATTTTTGAGTGATTTTAATGAATAACCTCGACAGAGGTTCGAGATCTTCGTAGGAAGATGATAAAAAACGAATTTAGGAAGTCTTTGGTTTAGAACGTGGTTCTTGTGTCTCCCCTTTTCTCGATCGAGAAATGATTTGGACGGAGTTCCGCCTTGATTCTAGGCTTGAATCTTGGTATTTGTCGATCAACAAGGTTGATGGACGAATTTGGGTGTTGTTTTTAGAGTGATTTGTAGGAGTCTTTCAAGGAGAGAAACCAACAAATTGTGTATCGTCCGTCCCCTGAAATACTGAAAGTCATCTAATATTTATAGGGGTTGATTTACTTGGTCACCAAGATAGGATTCCACCCAAGAAAGGTTCTAGAACTCCACAATCAGTGGATACTCGGATCGGATAAGAGTTTATCAAGAAAAGAGGTTGAAATCGATAAAGGGAAGTGAATCTATACATTTTGTAGAGGGGATGTCTCGTGCGAGACACGTATGTCCCGCGCGGGACAACTAGTCAATTAACTATTTTGTCCTCTTCAGTTATTTCGTTAGTCAGTTAGGTCCAAAACTAACAAAGTTAGTTAGAAACTTAACGAAACATGACGAAACTAATATGCTTTCATCAAAACACAAAAGAGAGATGAAGAGTAGTGTAATCATGTAATTATTGGTTCAGAATGTGGTATTTACAGAGCCCCTCGACGACAAGACTTATGGAAGAAGTCATGTCATCGATAGAAAAGACATCATTCTGAACATTGGGATGGTCGTGCCGCATGGCTGCCTACGTATCTCTATCGGAGAATCAGACCAAAACGCAGTTCGACTCCAAAACACTTAAAAGGCAATTTTAGGTATTTTGAAAAGCAAATTTGAAAAAAAAAGGTAAGATCGCACTGAGAAATCAAGGACTTGACCCAATTCCGATGATACCTGGTTTGTTGATGAAGTTGTTGAAGTGCGCCGCCCGAGGTTACTGACGTAGTTGAGGTTGTTTGAGTGCTTTCGAACCATGAATAAATTCGTACTGAAAAATCAAGGACTTGACCCAATTCTGAAAATATCCATTTTTGATGGTGCGCCGCCTGAGGTTACTGACATTGACGTTGTTGCCGAGGTTACGGACTTTAATGTTGCTGAGGTCACAGACTTTGTTGACGTTGTCGAGGTCACGGACTTTGAAGTTTGCTGAGGTCACTAACTTTGTTGACGTTGCCGAGGTCACGGACTTTGAAGTTTGCTGAGGTCACATGCTTTGTTGATGCTCCACTTGAGGTCACAAGTATCACTACTGTTGCCGAGGTCATGGACTTTGTTGTCGTTGCTGCCGTCACAGACTTTGAAGTTGTTGGTGGAGGTGGAGGTTATGTCGGCTCCTGTAATGCAAGAATATATGCATGCTGGTCTCGAATGGATCCGAATGATTCTTACCTTTCTGTACCTATTAGCACATAAAGATTTCAAATAGATTTTTCAGATATTTAGTTGTTTAACTGGACGTATGTGGTGGTGCCCACGTCTTTTCGTATAAATGGCCAGTTGGTCATTTTGGTGGTGAGTTTATGTATGAGTATATGATATATAGACATGTAGGGACATTTGTATGGATTTATATTTGAGATGGGTGAACTATATGAGTGAACTTGTGTTTGACAAGTTGGGACCAAATCAGGTTTATGCAGAATCTGCTGTTAGTCAGGGAGGTTGTCTCGTGCGAGAGTACCATATTGTTTCTTCATTGCTGTAGAATTTTGATGAGTAACCTTGTGTGAACACATCTAGGCTTGTTGCTAATCTTTATTCTTAATTCTCCCTTGAATCGTGTCTTTAGGAGGTAAATGACTACAAATCTGTCGACTGTCGTAATGGATTTATGTCCAAGTCTCTTTCTTGTCTCAAGCCCCAAGTTGCTTGCATGTGGTAGATAACTTTGTGAACAGGCTTGTGAGGCTGTTCTCTTGATTTGAAGATGATCGAAGAAGGCTCTCCTTGTTGATTTGATTTGAAGATGATCGAATGATTTTCGATGAAGAAGGTTGAAGAATAGTCTCCCTTTGTTCTTGATTTTTTTTTTCATTTTTTTTGTGACGCACCCTGGTTTTTACCTAGACCGCCCTTTCGATTTTTTAATCTAGTGGGCATCTCTTTTGCATCTTTTTTTTTAAATATTATGTTAACTCGAAGAGAACTCAGCGGAGAAAATCTTATTGAGGAAAGAGAAATGAGATCTCAAGTTAGTTGAGGAGAGACGGACTCTATTCTTTGGAAGATGATCCAAGCATTGACTCTTTGAAGAAGTGTATTCTCTAATGATAAGAGTGAGAAGCAAAGAGGAAAGCTCCTAATGCAGATTTGATTATTTTGAAGAGTTGAAGTAGAGATTGACTGGGGGAGGAAAGGTTAAGAAGCCCCAGTTTTGATGTTTGAATTTCAAGAGTGTGTATGAGAGTGGCTAACTGAAAGCCTCTAGACTCAACAAGAAACGCTACTTGGCTCAAAGATCTAGAAATTTTGTTCTACCTTTTAATAAATTGTGCATCATCTAGAGATTTCTAAATAAGTTTGAGAAGAAAGCCAATCATTAGTATGGCTTAAGAGTAAACATTTTTCTTGATACTGAAAGTCTTTTTCACTTGTTGTAAGAGGATGTTGAGTAATCTTCATTTCTTTTGTTGATATCACTTGACTCCTCTTCTTTGTGGAAGAGTCCTTCATGCATTTGAAGTTTCACCTTTGTTGTGGGGTGATAAAAGCTTGAGAGTTTTTTTTTTTTTGTACTCTCAAATCTTTGAATTGATTAGCCTCACTCTTCTTGGAATGAAGGTTGACATCAGCACCTTTGGCTTTCTTTGTTTGTTGACCTTTGACTTTCAGTAGGGGTAATGTTTAGCCCTTAAGCTTTCTAATGATAACTTTCTTCTTAAACTCGTTTAGAAGTTTCTATATTTTTCATGAATTAAATGATACCCATGAGGTAGAACAACCTTAGGGAAAGTGTTTAGGAAAATAAAATGATTTTGATTAACGGAGAAATTAAAAACATACTCGATAGTTTAGATGACACAAACTAGAGGATGTGAGATGTACTAGAAAGACAGAACGACTCCTCGAGTTCATACTTGAAAATTTAAAACCTAATCTACTTCTATCAAAGGAGAGAGGGAGAGGATAGTTGTAGCCCCAAAGTGGTAAGTGTAGATTTCTTCTTGGAGCTTCATCTTGTAGCGATGCGATTTTTTTTATGAATGCAGAGTCGCCACTTATTATTTATTTTGGAAAACAATAAGAAAAACCTTTTTGAAAGATTTGGGTTCGGGACTTAAGTGATGGATTTGAAAGGTCAGGGAGCACCGCATCCACCCAATCTGAAGATCGGTCTTGCTAAAGGGGGATTATCAATTAAACAATATAATATTTAAATGAAAACAAGAAAACTCTAATTAATTTCTTAATTAGGAATGTCGGGTTGTATGCTTCGAGATCACCTCCATGGATTGAATGGACTCTAGGCTAAACGAAGTTCCGCCTTGATTCTAGACTTGAATCTTGGTATTCGTCGATCAACAAGGTTGATTGACGAATTTGGATGTTTGTTTTTAGAGTGATTTGCAGGAATCTTTCAAGGAGAGAAACCAGCAAATTCTGTGTTTTTTCCAGGGTCCTGAAATACTAAAAGTCATCTAGTATTTATAGGGTTTGAATTACTTGATCACCAAAATTAGGAGTCTCAAAAGAATTAGGATTCCTCCCAAAGAAGGTTCCAAAACTCTAAGATTAGTAGAGACCCGAATTAGAGAAGAGTTATCAAGAAAAGAGGTTGAAATAAACAAGGGAAGTGAATCTGCACATTCTGCAGAGGGGTTATCTCGCGCGAGACATGCATGTTCCGCGCGGGACAACTAGTCATTCGACTATTCTATCCTCTTCAGTTATTCCGTTAGTTAGTTAGGTCCTAAACTAACAAGGTTAGTTAGAAACTTAACCAAAACAAGACGAAACTAATATGCTTTCATCAAAACACAAAAAGAGAGACGAAGAGTAGTGTAATCATGTAATTATTGGTTCAAAATGGGGTATCTATAGAGCCCCTCGGCGACAAGACTTATGGAAGAAGTCATGTTGTTGATAGAAAAGACATCATTCTGAACACTTGAATGGTCGTGCCGCACGGCTGCCTACGTATCTCTATCGGAGAATCAGACCAAAATATAGTTCGACTCCAAAACACTAAAAGGTTGTTTTAGGTATTTTGAAAAGCATTTTGAAAAGAAATTTTGAAAGAAAAGGTAAAATCGTAATGAGGAATCAAGGACTTGACCTAATTCCGATGATATCCGGTTTGTTGATGAAGTTGTTGAAGTGCACCGTCCGAGGTTACTGACGTTGCCGTTGTTTGAGTGCTTTCGAACCATGGATAAATTCATACTGAGGAATCAAGGACTTGACCCAATTCTGAAAATATCAGCTTTTGATGATGTGCCGCCCGAGATTACTGGCGTTGCCGTTGTTGCCGAGGTCACGGACTTTAAAGTTGCTGAGGTCACAGACTTTGTTGATGTTGCTGAGGTCACGAAATTTAAAGTTGTTGAGGTCACAGACTTTGTTGATGTTTCACCTGAGGTCACAAGTGTCGCTGTTGTTGTCGAGATCACGGACTTTATTATCGTGGTTGAGGTGGAGGTTCTGTCGGCTCTTGTAATGCAAGGATATATGCATGTTGGTCTCGGATGGACCCGAATGATTCTTACCTTTCTGCACCTGAAAGCACATAAAGATTCCAAATAGATTTTTCAGATTTTAGTTGTTTAACTGGACTTATGTGGTAGTGTCCACGTCTGTTCGTATAAATGGCCGGTTGGTCATTTTGGTGGTGAGTTCATGCATCGATATATGGTATATGGACATGTAGGGACATTTGTATGAATTTATATTTGAGATAGGTGAACTATATGAGTGAACTTGGGTTTGACAAGTTGGGACCAAATCAGGTTTATGCAGAATCTGTTACTAGTCAGCGAGATTGTCTCGTGCGAGAGTACCGTACTGTTTTTTCATTGTTGTAGAGTTTCGATGAGTAACCTTGTGTGAACACATCTAGGCCTATTGCGAATCTTTATTCTTAATTTTCCCTTAAACCGTGCCTCTAGGAGGTAAACGACTACAAATCTGTCGACTGTCATAATAGCTTTATGTCCAAATCTCTTTCCTGTCTCAAGCCTCAAGTTGCTTGAATGTGGTAGATAACTTTGTGAACAGGCTTGTGAGGCTGCTCTCTTGACTTGAAGATGATCGAAGAAGGCTCTCCTTGTTGATTTGATTTGAAGAGGATGTTCGATGAACAAGGTTGAAGAATAGTTTCCATTTGTCCTTGATTTTTTTCTTTTGTGACGCACCCTGGTTTTTTCTCAGACCGCCCTTTCGGGTTTTCAATCTAGCGGGCATCTCTTTTGCATCTTTTTTTTTCTTTTCTTTTGTTTTTTTTTTTTGAAAATAGTATGTTAACTCGAAGAGAACTCAGTGGAGAAAATCTTATTGAGGAGAGAGAAATGAGATCTCAAGTTAGTTGAGGAGAGACGGACTCTATTCTTTGGAAGGTGATCCAAGCATTGACTCTTTGGAGAAGTGTATTCTCTAATGATGAGAGTGAGGAGCAAAGAGGAAGGCTCCTAATGCAGATTTGATTATTTTGTAGAGTTGAAGTAGATATTGACTGGGGGAAGAAAGGTTAGGAAGCTCCAGTTTTGATGCTTGGATTTCAAGATTATGTATGAGAATGGCTAACATGAAGCCTCTAGACTCAACAAGAAACGCTACTTGACTCAAAAATCTAGAAAAGTTGTTCTACCTTTTGATGAACCGTGCATCATCTAGAAATTACTAAATAAGTTTGAGAAGAAAGCCAATCATTAGTACGACTTATGGGTAAACATTTTTCTTGATACTGAAAGTCTTCTTCACTTGTTGTAAGAGGATGTTGGGTAATCTTCATTTCTTTTGTTGGTAACAGCTGACTCGTCTTTTTTGTGGGAGAGTCCTTCATGCATTTGAAGTTTCACCTTTGTTGTGGGGGTGATGGAAGCTTGAGAGTGTTTTTTTTTGTACTCTCAAAGCTTTGATTTGAGTAGCACCACTCTTCTTTGAAAAAAGGTTGACAGCAACACCTTTGACTTTCTTCATTTATTGAACTTTGACTTTCAGTGGGGGTAATGTTTAGCCCTTAAGCCTTCTAATGATAACTTTCTTCTTGAAATCATTTAGAAGTTTCTATTTTTACGATAATTTAGGGAATGGAGGGTCCATTATTTTGCAGGAATTAAATAATACTCATGAGGTAGAACAATTTTAGGGAATGTGTTTAGGAAAAGAAAATGATTTTGATTAACGGAGAAATTAAAAACATACTCAATAGTTTAGATGACACAAACTAGAGGAGGTGAGAAGTACTAGAAAGACAGAACGACTCTTCGAATTCATACTTGGAAATTTAAAACCTAATCTACTTCTATCAAAGGAGAAATGAAGAGGATAGTTGTAGCCCCAAAGTGATAAGTGTAGATTTCTTCTTGGAGCTTCATCTTCTTCATGTATTACGAGGGAGAGGATTGGTGATGATGTTGGGACGTTCTAACTCTCCATTGTCAAAGAGGTCTTGGATGATGCCCTTCAAGTGGTGGCAAGTGTTGGTGTCGTGGCCGGTGAAGTTGTGATACTTGCAGAATAAGTGATGAGCATGATTAGGACCCATATCTCTAGGAGGACTACCTTCCCTTGGTTTGACCTTTTCATTCTTGACAAGCACATCGAAGAGTTCTTTTTGGGTGATTCCTTCAAGTTTGTCATGGTGCCTCTTTTTATTTTCGGGAAGAGGAATAACAGAATACTTGTCGGTGTTAGGGCGGTTGAATGCAATAGCATTGACTGGAGCATCCTTACTTGTGGTGGACTTGTTGTAGCGAAAATTACTTTCCTTCTTTTTACTTTTTAGGAAGTCATCATTCTTAATTCCGGACTCATGGAGTTCATTGAAACTAGGAAAGTAATTACCGGCGAGCTTCTCTTGAAATTCATCACTGAGGCATTGGAGGAAAATGTGGACTTGCTCTTTGAGAGTAGGTCTTTCGACAATTTCAGTAAGTTTGAGTCTCCATCTTCTAGCAAAGTCAGCAAAAGACTCATTTGCATGTTGCTTGGTTTGTTCAAGATCCCTCCTAGTAGGGCGGTAAGTGGAGTTGTCTTCAAATTCTCTTGATTTAAGTCCAAATTAAACAATTAAAGTGGCAATAGAAAGATCTCGCAGAGTAGAACAAGACCCATGTTAATAATTTTTATTGAATCTGGATTTAACAGTGACAAAAATGGCCTTAAAAATTCTGGAAAAAAAAAACATAATTTTTGAAACTTAAAACTGCAATTACTCAAAATTTACATGGCCGAATTCAATGAATTTTTAGTATGTTATTCTACACATTATTATCTACGCATGGATATCAAAAACGCAGAAAACGGACGAGATTTGAATTTCGAAATCATCAAACCCAGTTGGTGAAAAACATATCCGAAAAATTCAAAAAACATGCAATCAAGACATCAACGGTGGGCATCAAGATTTGAGGCTCTGATACCAATGAAGGAAAACACATAAGTTATCTACGAGTTCTCGGAATACCTTATAGATTAAATTCGAAGCTCGTTGTGCGAAGGATTTCGCTTGTGCTATGAACCACGATCGTCTTGATTCTGCAATCACCACCTCCTCTCCTCCGATTCAATATCACAAGATGGATATTGAATGTTGTTCCACTCTCAAATCCCAGGCACATGATGGTTGCCAGAGATAGTATTTCTCGGTCTGAAAGAGTATATGAAATATTACGTGTTGTGTGTAAGTTGATTCCCATAGAGACCCGATTTATAGAATACTGGTTGGACTAAATCATAGAGTCTTATTCACATAAGAGTCTCTATTTGACTTATCCTCCAAGTTTCTCTTATCCCAGTTTGAACACATCAATTAGTTAGGAATAATAAATCACGTGTCTAACGGGTTCGAATCGAACCAAACTACAAGGCCTGGTTCGACTTTCAAGCATGACGGCATTGCAAACAGTTCGGTCTAATACATAACTTAAGATTGAATCGAATCAAACTATGAGTCTCGACTCAATTTTCAAGCCGGGGTAGATTGATTCGGTTTCGAAGATTTGCAAACCTAAACCACGTGTCATACTTATAACCTTTTTATCACTTATCATACTCATACATTTAATATTTAATTTATGGACCCCATTTATTATACTTATTATAACTTTTTTTTTTCACTTACAATAATTTTGAATTTATATATTTTATTTTTAATTTCTATGTTGAAACAAAATAGTAATACGTGCAAGTTATTATAGGACATAAAAAGGGAGTGTGCACTATTTCTATTGAAACCTAATGTACATCCTACGTACTATTTGAAAATGTATCAATTTTTATTTTGGATATTTCATTTAAAAAGTCACACCAAAATTAAAAAAAAAAAATTAATAATTTTTTATTTATGAAACCCACTTACTTTTTTGGGTGGAACGAACAGAGTATTTTTGGGTGGAACGAACAGAGTATTTGTAAAGGCTAAATTTGTCGCAGCTGTTCCCAATTTTCCTTAATTCTTTCAATTATTTAGCAAGACGGTAAACAAAGGCTTAGGCTCCGTTTGTTTCACCGTAAAATATTTTTTGGAAAATAACCTGTTTTACGGTGTTTGGTTAGTCCCCGAAAAATATTTTTCGGAAAATAACTCATTTTTCGCTGTTTGCTTGCCTAAGTAAAACGTTTTCCGGAAAACATTTTACGTCCTTTCTAAGTAAAACGACCTACTGACCTTGTCCTAAGTAAAACATTTTCCGAAAAATGGTGGCATTAATGTACAACTCATATTACGGTCGGTACAACTCATATTAACTGCCCTCCACCCCCACCCACCCCCCCCCAATTTTTTTTTTCTGTAACCGCCTACCTACCCCCCCACCCACCCCACCCCCAATTTTTTTTTTTTGGGGGGGGGGGTGGGGGGTAGGTAGGCGGTTACAGAAAAAAAAAAATTTCGAAAACATTTTACGCTCTACCTCCATAAAACATTTTACAGGAAAACATTTTACAGGAAAACATTTTTCGAAAAACATTTTTCAAAAAATATTTTACGCCGAAACAAACGGAGCCTTAATTTCATCTCCAGCTTATGTTTTCACTAAAACTATGATAAACCATAATTACCTGAACCTCACACAAAATTACAATCATGTTTTTATTTTTAGAATAATGGCAATTCAATATTTTAAACTTGTTTATTTTTTGTAATAAAAACACAATTCTGGTAGCTATGCATTTGCCTCGGGGTCCGTTTGAATACATTGATTTTGAATTCAATAAATATTCAAATTTTATAGAATTTAAATAACTTAGAATTTGCTTTCAAAATCATAGCATTTTCATTATTTGAAAACGCCGATTAACCGAAACCGACTAACCGAAATCGGTAAATGGCCGGTTCGGTTAAGGTTTGTATTTTTTAAAAACCGGTTAACCGCCGATTTATGAGTTGCTCGGCCGAGGGGTTCATTCCAGTGTGTAAATTTTTAATAGCGGTCATGCTCGGCCGAGTCATATGAGTTGCTCGGCCGAGCAGAACGCCAGAACCAATTCCAACGGCTACTTTTTCAAACTAGCTGTTATGTTCGTCAGAACTTTAACTTGGGACAGTCAAAAATAAAAAAAAAAATTTTTTTTTGCCTAATTTACTAACTATAAATATCACCTCCCTCCTCCCATTTTATTTCCACATTATTTCTCTCTACTCTTTCTCTTCTACTCTCAAATATTCACATATACTCTCACTCTCATCTAATTTTCAGTTAAATATTGTCCCATTTTTAGTTAGTTTTCTAACGAAATTTGTGTTTTTCTCCATTTTCATCCATTTTTAAGCTCCGTTTCTTTTCCAAACTTCATTTTATCTTACACAGATGGCTGGAAATCAAAGAAGAAGCAATTTAGGCAAGTCCGTTGTTGGTTCTTCCTCCCCCAACGATGATTTTGCTTAACGCAATTTTTTATGTCAATTGACTATCATGAACCTCTATTTACTTATCATTGGAATGCATGCATTAATTTATGTGAATTGTTAAAGATTTTTAATACCGCTACTTTGACTTTTTCGGGAGTTTATTATCCAACTTCCGTTTTGGTGCTAGAGCATTGTATTGAAATTTTTACTATTTTTGACAATTTAAAAGAATGCCCTATTTTTAAAAAAAATGCATTTTTAACATGAGACAAAAGTGGCTTAAATATTTTGACACTATTTCGTCTCTTTTCTTGGTTGCAAAGTTATTAGATCCCCGAGTTAAATTAGATGATTTAGAGTCCATTATAACTTATTATTATATGAAATTATATCCCGATGGTGACGGTAGTAATGAACTTTCGGCAATTATTGTTAATGACACAAAAAATGATTTGATTAACCTTTTTAATGAGTATAATGTCTTATATGAAAACACTTCTCAAAGCCAACAACATGAAGATGATTCATCTACTTCTCAACCAAGTTTTACTAGTGGGGATCCATATAGTTTTTTTGCAAATTTGTATAGTAAAAAAATATGGTCCTTCTCGAGGTTCATCTTCATCATCATCAAACATTCCCGTGTAGTTAGAAACTTATATCACTACAAACTTTGAATTAAATCAAGACCCAAATTCAAATGAATTTGATGTTTTACAATGGTGGTCAAGAAGGAAAGACATTTATCCTATACTTTCCATAGTTGCTAAAGAAGTCTTAGCCTCTCCCGCTTCAACGGTGGCGGTTGAATCGACATTTAGCGTTGATGAAAATGTTTTGGATGAAAGACGTTCCCAACTATCAAGTGAAAACTTGGAACATTAACTTTTACTTGGCGATTGGGTTAGAGCGAAAAAAAGGCAACAAGACTTGCCTTATGATGAGGATCTATTGGATCCAAGATATCAATACGATGTCGATAACTCCACGAAAAGTAATGATGAATGAATGATGTTTTAGATTATTTTTTATTTTAATTAGATTAGTTTAGACTTTAGATTAGGTTTATTTTTATTTAATTGTATTAGTTAGGTTGAGGTAAGGCTCCTAAATGCCCCCCCTTATTTATAAAAGGGTAAGGTTGGTTGTCCCGCTCTTTGTAATTTTATTTTAATTAATAAAATTTAAGGGTACCGTCCCTTTTTTCTTTTATATACTTTCGTTTCTTTTAAAAAAAAGTTAAGTTTTATTTCTTTAAAAATTCATAACTTTTTTTATATAACTTTTTGCAAAAATTGTATGTAGTAAACAAAAGTCTAAAATAGTCTTACTTATCCAAAAAAAAAATTGAAAAAAATTAAAAGTTAACTTTTTTCAAAAAATCGTTAAGTTTTATTTCTTTAAAAATTCATAACTTTTTTTATAAACCTTTTTGCAAAAAATGTATGGATTAAACTTAAGTCTAAAATAGTCTTATTTATCCAAAAAAAATTGAAAAAAAAAGGTTAATAAACTACATACAAAGTTAACGAAAACTGTTAAAAAATTAACTAAAAAATGGTATGCTCGGTCGAGCACTACTGTTGACTCGACCGAGCATATGAGAACATAAAGTTGGCATTTTTAGAAGGGTATGCTCGACCGAGCAACACCAAAGACTCGGCCGAGCAACCCTTAACCCCTAAAGGGCCTAAACCCTAAAAAGGTATGCTCGACTGAGCAACACCAAGAACTCGACCGAGCAGATCCAAACCGAATAAATCGGAGGTTAACCGGGAAACCGTTAAAACTGTAAACCGTCAAAATCATAATCGGTTTATCCGGTTATCCGGTTCGGTTCCGGTTGAGGGGATGCCAAGGTTGAAACCGCCGGTTTTCAACCGTGAACCGGCGATTTAACCGAACCGGCCATGTCTAGTTCAAACCTTGCTAACTACAATATTTTTTAAAATAAATAGTATATAGTGGTGGTGGTTAACGACTGCGGTAGGTGGCAGCCGGCGGAGGTAGTTGGAGGCGGTGATTTCCGGAAGCGGCAGTGGTGGCGGAGAGTGGCCAGAGGCGGTGGCGGCGGTTGCCGGCGATGGTGGCCGACGGTGGGCAGTTTTCCAGCAGGGGCAGCGGCCGGCGGTGGGTGGTTTCGGCGGCAGCGGCGGCGGCGGTGAGCGGTTTCCGACAGTAGCGGCGGTGGTCGGCGGCGGGAGGTGGCACAAATAGTGGTGACTGAAAGTTGTTATGGTGGTGGTAAAAAGAATGTGAGTTGTTATTAATTGATCAAAATTTAAAATTTAAATTATTTGGATTTAAGATGAAATTAATTTTGTGAAATTGAGTGATTTAAAATTTCAACACAATTTTAATTTCAAATTTTAGTTATGTTTCCAAACAATATAATTAATTTTGAAAGCCCCAATTCCAATTTCAAGATATGAAATTGAGGTATCCAAACATACCCTCAATTATTTCCTTTATTCATCATACATTTTCTTTATAGGACAAGTCTTTCTGTCTATAGCTAATTGTTCACTTTTCATTCTTCAATCGTTTCCAAACAATAGTTTTACTTTTATTTTAATTTTAGTGGTTTTATTTTAGCAAATGATAAATTTAACTTATGTTAGAATATTACGAGATATTCTCAAGTATTTAGTTACCTATTTAGCCAACTTAGGATAGTTACTTTAGTTAAAATATTTTTAATTATAATTATATTTACTATTAAAATAAGTAGAAATTTGTTATAATCCTAATGTAATTAGAACGCATATAATTTGTGTATAAATATGAGTTATGTAAATTATATAAACTTTGAAACAGAAATGATATATAATATATTTTATGTTCTCCATATTTTATCATGTTATCAAAGCAAGTTTCGATCATGAAACCCTTTATAATTTGATTAAAATAAAAATAATTATGATCAAGTGTTTTCGTGGTGAACAACTAGTTAGGGCATGCCATATGAAATCAATGATGTTTTCGTGGCATGAACATGCACAAAAAGCGCGTTGATGTAGACAACCTTAAATGAGATTAGTGGTGGTCCACTTTAAAAACATTGATTAGTGGTATTCCTCTCTAAAAACGTGATTTAGTAATAACCCACTCTAAAAACGTGATTAGTGGTAATACACTCTAAAATCGTGAATTGGTGTTAGTACACTTTAAAAACGATGATTAAGAGTCGCTCACTATAAACACGATGATTAAATGTTGCTCAATATAAAAACGATCCATATTAATATCACTTCCATCTTCTAAATAACGTTCACTATAAAAACGATGATTAAGACACACATTTTGAAAATTAACCACCTAGTTCAAAGCCAGAAATAATACTCCTATAGGGTCCATAGTCCATTTCAATCCTTCCTAAATTTCAAAAATACCTATGTAGCCCTAAACAAAACCCATTTCTCTCCCTCTAGCTCCTCCACACATAGTTACACACTCCCTCTCTCTACTTTCTCTCTCTATCCTCCCATCTCCAATCAATCCTCTCCCCTCCCGCCACCCCTTTCCTCCCCCCTTATAAAATTGTTGAGACGGGGAGAGTAAAAGCTTTGAAAGCTAAAACTTTTTTCCTATCCAGATTTCCAGATACAACTTCTGGATTCCCTTCTCAAACTTTAAGGTGGTGCAGTTTGATGGGAAATGGAGCTTTACCACAACAACAACAAAACATTAGCCCCAAAATAATTTGAGATCGCCTAACATGAATACTCATATGTTATCGTGAAAGAAAAAAGAAAAAAAATTAAAAATAGTGATAATAAAAGAGTAAATATATAATAGATTAAAAAAACAAAAACAAAATTCTTTGCCCACATAAATTTTCGCCCTCCACACCCGCCTTTTTAACGCTATATTTTCATCCAATACAAGTAAACTCATATCGTTTCAATCAGCATAATCCATGTTTGATTGGGTCATCCCCTACCTCTCGCCATTTTGTCAATTCTTCACTTTTCAGGCCTCCTAACTGGTGCATCACTCGGTCTCCGTATTAAATGACCAAACCTCCTTAGACAATTCTCCCTCATTTTATCATCAATGGGCGCAACTGTTGGAAAAAAGTGTGTTTTGAAGGAAATAATGAGTTATTTTCTTAATTTGTTATTTGTTAAAATGACAAATTGATTGTTGGATTGTGTTCTACTCCATGAGTACATTGAAATCATATATTCATTTGTTCAAAATGGTTGAGAAATGAATGAGATATGAAGGCTCAAAGTTAATGGGTTGGAATGGGTAAAATGTGGTTATCCCACATTGGAAAAAGATGAAAAAGTGGCTAAGTTTAAATACTCCTACACTTTGGTAGGGAGTAAGATTGTGGTACATAGAGGCTCTCTCTCGCGCACAGGTGCGCAGGGGGGGGTGCAAATCATGGACCGAAATAGGCTTCGGACTACCGAACTCATGTGCATGCGCGTCCTGCGGACACGAATGTAGCTCCGAAATAGCCTGTCCGCGCGAGCCCACTTTTTACATTTTTTTTCCAAAACTTGACCCAATATTTCTGGAGGTGAGGCGGGCGCCTGGACCTGGCTGAGGCGGGCGCCTCGACTCCAGTAGGTGAGACCCATTTGAACCAGTACGAGGCGGGCGCCTCGCGTTCCCCGAGGCGGGCGCACAGGCTCCGGTGGGCATGCGGGAAAAATGATTTTACAATGTCTTGTAAATGCTCGAAAAGGTCGTTAATGATGGTGTAAATCCAACAGCCATATAACTGATAAAAGGGAGTTTATGAGCCAAATAATTATGCAATTATATTGGAATAATTGTATTAATTAAGTAAAATTAAACATGGTTTAATTTTCTGTTATTTCCTTGGATTATATAATGGCAAGAACACAACAAGAGAAATACACAGTTTTTCCAGAAATTCTCCTCTCAATTTCGTTGCATATTGTTCATCTTTCCCTTGGCCTCCTTGCATTGCATTTGTGGTGATAAAGTTCAAGCATCGACTTCAGTTCGCCGGAGGTCCAATTGTGCAACCACCGTCCGGTTACTCCGTTTCATCCTGGGAGACAAGCGTTCCGTAAAAACTCAAGCACAACGTGGTGAGGGAGCGTAATTTGTCTTAAGGAGAGTGTGATTTCACACGACTCGGACATCTTCGACAAATATTTTCTTTCTCTTGTATTTTCTGTTTCTGTTTTATTTAGTTTTATATAATTCCAACAGAGATTTTGTAATAGTTATTCCAACAGCAACTCCTACTTTACTCCTGATCACCTCCACGCATAGTTACACACTCCCTCTCTCTACTTTCTCTCTCTATCCTCCCATCTCCAATCAATCCTCTCCCCTCCCGCCACCCCTTTCCTCCCCCCTTATAAAATTGTTGAGACGGGGAGAGTAAAAGCTTTGAAAGCTAAAACTTTTTTCCTATCCAGATTTCCAGATACAACTTCCGGATTCCCTTCTCAAACTTTAAGGTGGTGCAGTTTGATGGGAAATGGAGCTTTACCACAACAACAACAAAACATTAGCCCCAAAATAATTTGAGATCGCCTAACATGAATACTCATATGTTATCGTGAAAGAAAAAAGAAAAAAATTAAAAATAGTGATAATAAAAGAGTAAATATATAATAGATTAAAAAAAAACAAAAACAAAATCCTTTGCCCACATAAATTTTCGCCCTCCACACCCGCCTTTTTAACGCTATATTTTCATCCAATACAAGTAAATTCATATCGTTTCAATCAGCATAATCCAAGTTTGATTGGGTCATCCCCTACCTCTCGCCATTTTATCAATTCTTCACTTTTCAGGCCTCCTAACTGGTGCATCACTCGGTCTCCGTATTAAATGACCAAACCTCCTTAGACAATTCTCCCTCATTTTATCATCAATGGGCGCAACTCCTGCTTTACTCCTGCTCACCTCATTCCTCAATCGATCATCCATTGTCTGCCCACACATCTATCGTAGCATACGCATTTCTGCTACATTTATCTTTGAATATGACACTGTTTCATGGCCCAATATTCAGTGTCATAAAGCAATGTCAACCTAATTGCCATTTATAATTATATTTACTATTAGAATAAGGAGAGATTTGTTAGAATCCTAATAGAATTATGACTCATTTGATTTGTATATAAATATGAGTTCTCTAGATTATGTAAACTTTCAAACAGAAACAATACATAATATATTTTATGTTTTCCATATTTTATCAATTTCATTCACAAATAGAAAATAGATAACACTCCATAAAGGTCGAAAGCTCACCCCAAATTTCAATAGCAGTTCCAACTCTTAACCCACAACAATGATATTTTCGATCTTGAGACGTTCGGATTGATCTTCAAGTAAAACTTGGACACTGCCTCATTCGGCATTTAAGAAATCCCACATCGGGTGATATGTTGCGTTGAGCAATTGATATGAATTTGGGTTGACGAGAAAACGCCTAAAAGACATCTCAAAATCCACAAACTATCCTTGTACAGTTAGAACATTGACATCCACTTCATTGTGAAAAAAATGCAAGAATTGTCGCAATTGTAAAAAAAAAAAACACAACAAACACAAATATACAAACATAGGCTCTCACAAAAGAGAGAAAACAACGGCTATCAAAAAGGAGAGAAACAATGAATCTCAGCGAATGAGAGAAATTTATTAAATAACAAAAGACGACTAAAAAAATCTAAACAACACAATTGTTTGTAAAATCAACAGGTTGAGATTAAGAAAACTGTGTTGCTGGAGAGTGATTACAACAATAATTAACAAACAGAAAAGTAAGAAGAAGAAAAATTAATGAATTGACGGGGAAGGAGAGGAAAGAGAGGAAGGAAATAAAGGATTTGGGGACAATTTAATTATTTTAATTTTAGTGGTTAATTGAATATTGATCAATATTTTACTTATGAAATTTTGATTATTTTTTCGAAATTTTAATTGCATTATTTGATTTCTTTCGTTCTATAATAAATGACATATTTAACTTTTAAAATGTGCTATAGTTATATAGTTATTTGAACATCATCACTTGCACCAATTGATAAAATTGCCCTATTACTAATTTATGTTGGAACATAACGATCCATCAAACCATGAACCGACTCACAACTAGATTAAGAATGAGAGGAAGATGAAGACGAAAGCGTGTACCTGAAGAATCCATGATTGTGTTCTTGATCTTGTTCTTGAATGAAAGAAGAGAGTAGGGAGATAATACTTCTAAATGATAGTGCCCACACTTGTTCTTCTTAGATGAATGAAGAATGTTTTGACTGAATTGTAAATGATGTTAAGTGTCTCTAAATGGTTGATGGATAGCCTTTATATAGATAGAGAAGGGGCACTTCATTTAGGGACTACACCCTTTCATAAAGATGATGGTGTGAAGTTACCATTATGCCCATCATTTAATGGTACTTACACCTAATGGAATTCTACACATTTTGTCTATACTTTAACATTATTAAATGATTATAACAAATGGAACTAAATAACACATATTAATTAATCCATGTTCTAACAATCTCCCACTTGGATTAATATTAATATGCATCTTTTACTAAATAAATTCCTTAATCATTTATAATATGAATGACAACCCTTATGTGCACGTTTATTGTCATCCAACACAATCCCGTCCATTAGTCTTATAAGTATAGGGACTAAAGGGGCAGTCGTTGTAATTGATTCGCAACTAATCCCACATTAATCACATATATATATCCAACTAAACGACATAGATTAAGTATAGATATGTAGCATGGAATATTAATGAATATATATGAAGAACGCATATATATATTCTCCAACTAGTCCTACTTAACCAAATGAGATCAATATAAATAATAACAACACAAAGAAATAGATAACAACACAAACTCCCACTGATTTAAGCATTATCAAAAGTCGTTTCACCCATATGAGCAGTATGCTCGTGAAACATCAAAAGAGATTACACTTCACAAAATGGATCCAATAACATGGAGTTTGATCCTACAAGTTGTATATCTATTTGTTCATTTTATACTTATTTCTCTTCAACAAGAGACATAACCATAGGATGTCTTTCGACATCTTTGCATCCACTAAAACATAATCGGAATACTTAATGATCTCAAAATGATCCGATTTTATATACATAAGCATGTAATTTAATGTTTTATAG
Source organism: Adenophora triphylla var. japonica (assembly GCA_022495995.1). Taxonomy (NCBI): domain Eukaryota; kingdom Viridiplantae; phylum Streptophyta; class Magnoliopsida; order Asterales; family Campanulaceae; genus Adenophora; species Adenophora triphylla. The sequence goes on from JAFEMH010004347.1 coordinate 170,291, forward strand.
GTACTTCATCATTCTTTTGGATGCGACTTAATGTTCTTCTTTCCGAATTGCTTTGGTATTGACCAAGCATCCCAATAATAAATACAAGGTCTGTACGAGTACAGACTTGCGCATACATTAAGCTTCCTACTGCCGGTGCATAAGGGATATTTTCCGTATACTTGGATTTAAAATTAATCTTTAGGACATTTACTTTAAACTGAATTTATCTCCCTTAGAGACAGGGGTGTCATGTGGTTTACAATTTTCCATGCTAAACCTTTGTAATACCTTCTCTATATAGCTCTTTTGTGATAATCCCAAAATACCTCGTGAATGATCACGATGAATTTGGATTCCCAATACAAAAGATGTCTTACCAAGATCTTTCATCTCAAATTTGTTTGAGAAATTTCTTAGTTTTTAGAAGGTCCTTATCATTACTAGCAAGAAAAATATCATCCAAATCCACATATAAGACCAAAATAATAAATCTACTCCCACTGAACTTATGGTACACACAATCTTCACTAAGATTCATTTCAAAGCCAAATGAAAGAATAACTTGGTTAAATTTTAAGTACCATTGACGAGATGCTTGCTTAAGCCCATAAATGGATTTCTTAAGTTTACAAACCAGTTGACTAGTTTGATCTGAATTAGTCACCATTTCTGATTTCTTCATATAGATAGTTTCCTCAATGTTGCCATTGAGAAAAGCTGTCTTAACATCCATTTGATGAAGCTCAAGATCATAATGTGCCACTAATGCCATAATGATCATAAAAAAGGTTTTAGAAGATACCAGAAAAAAATGTTTCTTTATAATCAATGCCTTCTTTTTGAGTAAATCATTTAGTAACAAGACGTGCTTATATCTTTCCATATTACCTTGCTAATCCCTTTTGGTTTTAAATATCAATTTATAATCAATAGGTTTTACACCTTCAGGTAATGGGACAAGATCCCAAATGTCATTGTCTTTCATTGATTTTAACTCATCATTGATGGCATTGATCCACTTAAGAGAATTAGGACTATTAATGGCTTCATGGAAGGTGATTAGATCATCTCCCACTAAACCTAAGGTGTCCTAATTCTCCGCAAGATACATATCATAAATATCCGAAATAACACTTCTTCTTTCTCTAGTAGATCTCCTTAAGGGCACCGATTCATCCTCATTTTGAGGTTGTTGAATTTCATTATGTCCAACATTTTCATGTTGTCCGTTATTTACGGGAGTCTCTATTTTGAATTGTATGTTCTTTGTTGAATTTCAGGTACAATTACTTGATTTTCAACAGGAACTAAAGTTTGAGGAATAAAGAGTGGTTCCTCTAACTCTTCAAATTCAAAATCATTACTATTTCTCCCACTAAATTCAACATTCTCAAGGAACCTAACATTGTCAGTCTCAAAAAAAAATGTTCTAGTTTTCGGGTCATAAAATTTTTATTCCCTAGATCTCTCGACATACCCTACAAAATAGCTACTAATAGTATTTAGGTCCAGTTTGCCCTCATTAGACCTTATAAGGTCTAGCATCTGCTGGACACCCCCATAAATGAAGATGATTTAAGGACGATTTCTTATTCATCCATAACTCATAAGGGGTTTTGTCGATAGCTTTTGAAGGTGCTCTATTGAGAATATAAGCTGCGGTTTTTAATGCTTCGCCCATAATGAGTGAGGTAAAGAAGTACAAGAAAACATACTTCTTATCATATCCTTAAGGATTTATGTCTCTCCAATATACTATGCTAGGTTTACCCGGCATGGTGTAGTGAGGGACAATCCTACACTCTTCAAAATAGCGAATATAAAGGACCCGGACGTTATTCACCCAATACGTTATACCGTTCGTAGTTTTTACTACCATGATCGGATTTAACGTTCTTAATAGTCTTTCTTATGCCTTAAAAGACTTGAAAACGACCAATGATTGAAACTTTACATGAAGAAAATAATGTATCCATAACGAGAGTAATCATCCATGAACGTAATGAAATATTGTTGACCAATCCATGAAGGGTTAATGAATGGTCCACAAATGTCCATATGAATTAGTTCCAAGACGTTTTATACTCTCAAAATTCTATTTCCTTTAATGTTTGTAAATTTATTCTTTAAAACACTTTAATGCAAAAGTTTTATTCGGAGTATCAAGTTTGTTTTTAGAATTCCCTCCGACATAAGCTGTGAGGACCCCGACCCGGAACCTACACGTGTCCCGAGTTGGAGCGTCCTCAAACTAACCCAAATATCCTAAACTTTAAAAACTTTGATTTAACTTACAAACAGAAACACAACCATTTATAAATAACTCTACTCTGTTCCACATTGGAGGAAAAGTTGACTAACCTTAAAAGTAATAAACGGTTTTAGTTACAAAAAGATATCGAATATAATATAGAATTACAGTTTATGAATACAAACCCTTTAAATTAATTGTGCCAACAATCACTTTCTACACCAACCTACACATAACCCGACAATACCCAAAATACCACTTCTACACTCCTTTCCGCCCTTACTTGGTCGGACCACCTGTCTCGAAATCTAAAACAGTAAAGGGAGAGGGGTGAGAATAAATCTCAATGAGCTATTATGGATGCAGCAAGATGCCAAACAAGATGCAACACATAGCATGGCAACACTTAACACATTATGAAAGCGGTAAACACCTTACGTTACCTCATTTTACCTTTTCCCGTCTGAACAATAAGTCGTACAACGTGGGAGTAAAACTCCACTCTTTGGTGAATTGCCTCCAAGACATTCACCTCTTATAGGCCTCATTCCCTGTAGATCCATATAAGAAAGGATACCTATATTAGTGTATCCAAAAATAACATCTTCCCTCCGTACAACGATCGCAACAGTCCGTAAAGGCTTCTTCATGCTCAATACGGTCGTTAGCGCCCCACCCGTGGCCACGCAGGGGGAAGGGTCACCGTATGATGAACTTTCAATCAATTATAGAACAAATCAATAATTGATTGACTTCCATCATACCCACCCGAACATTCAAGCACATACCGTATACTTGAATTATAATCCACAAAAGGGATAAACATATAGTAACATTGTAAAATATACTCACGTTACAACCATACTATAGTGCAACAGTTCATGTAATACACTATGCATAATACCATTAACGAATTTAAATTCAAGTAAGGTATCCATATAACCACATAATCCACACCGGGATACAATATAACAATACCAAATAATCCACAAAGGGGATAACCATACAACCACATAGTAAACATATCCACACATTAGGAATCATAACAACGTATCAAATATTCCACACTTGGGAAGCCACATAACACTTGCCAAATAATCCACAAGGGAATAATTAACATAACAACAAGTCACATACGATTCATACGAAGTCATCACACAACCTCGGAAAATCTTAATAATAGTTCATGACCTACTTCCCAAGTTCTAACCACATTGGTGAAGTACGCAACAATCTTAATACCCAATTTCCGGACAGTGTTGTGTATTACCAGGTCTCTATAAGAATTCCTGTTAAATTTATCAAATGGAATTACATTTATTTAAGTGGTCAGAGGCTCCACTTTAATCTAGGTTGAAAGGAATTGATTCACATCCGAATTGGATTAGGTTCTATTAACTTGTAATGGTTAGGAATCATTCCCGAGGTTTTTAGTAAAAATCGAAGAAAAGAGGAGAAGGCAGGGAAGGGCGGTGACATGGGCGACCGCCCATGTCACTTGGGCGACCGCCCAAAGAAGTTTACAAAGGGAGCCAGTTTCTGCCGCCTTGGGCGGCCGCTCAAGGCCCCATGGGCGACCGCCCATGGACCCTTTTCAGCAAATCCGAATTTCCAACTTTTTTTTTTAATAGCTTAATCCCTCTTTAATCTTCCTCAATCTCATGAATACTAAAAGGATTGTTTAACCTTACACACCTCAACTTCAATCATCTAACCCAAATAATATAATTCTAGATTATCTACCATCACAAATCCCACCCATTCCATTTCCTCTAAACATCTTTCAAGAATATTAATCTCAACCCACTTCCTTTACCAATTTCAAGCTTAACCCTTTTTAATCCCAAACCAACCCATGTTCTTACACTCTTGATCAACAATAACATCATTCCATAAGATAAATCAAATCCTCAACTTCCAAGAAGATTTCTAAAGCATTAACAACCATTACAATAACAATCACAACATCAAATCATTGATGAGCATACAAAGAAAGGAAGTCATAATAACTCACCTTGGGATTTTAGAATGGAAGAAAGATCTTCTTGGTTTGATTTGTTCCTCTAGATGATCCAAACCCAAAAATGCTCTTGATCTTGAAATGGTGTAAAATAGCTAGCTACAAGGTTTGAGAATGAAGAAGCTTCCAATGGAGGTCTCATGGAGGAAAGTAAGAAGAGGATGAAGGATGATGAAGGAGGAGGGAGGAAGAGTAAAGAGATGGAAAAGGGGAAGGGGGGCGGCCAAGGAGGGGGTTTGGGGAGGAATTTAAGGAAATGGTCCCCCCCCTAGGCTTTCCCCAAAATTCTTCAACAATTTAAAATACCCTCCCAACTTATTACCTTTTATTTGTCCATTTTTATTTCCACTTCACCCTATTACTTTATTTATTTTCTCATTTTTGTATTTCCCTTTATAACATTATCTTATTTCCCAAATCACTTCATCCTAATATTAGAAGTCAAAGATATAAAATGAGCACATAATATTAACAATAATGTTAAAAGCATATAATATTAGACTAAAACTAGTGCCTATGGTTAGGGTCGTTACACTCACTCCCCCTTAAAGAAAATTCGTCCCGAATTGACCGCACTTACCTAAATGTTCAACTTGTCCTAGTTACTTATATATACCTCAGACTCCAATTCCATTATAGTCTCTTCAATGTAGTGATTCTTCCCAAGATTTCAAATTCCATTAATAATACTATTTTACAATTTAATGTTCCAAGAATACCTTCCCATCACTAACACGAATTTTCACGACCTCAATAACTATATAAATAATTGAAAGTATTACAACTCATATAACAAGATTCATTAAAATATTACATTTAGAACCTTAAATACTCTATAAGCTGCTCCAAGCCATTCTATAAGTCAATCACCAACCTTTTCTAAAACTTCAAATGAACTAACAAACTTTGGCGCCAATTTACCTTAGGCCTTGCTTCTCTAACCTTGCTCCAACAAATTAGAGATCGATATTTCCTTCCCCGAACTACACCTCATACGGTCTTATCTCAATGCTAGAAGGATAAGCTGCTATTATACGCACTCAACCTCTGGAAACCATAAGTCCTATCGACCACTAACATCCATTGTACATGCTCGTAGCATATCCTCAACAATAAGTAATTATCCCTCAAATTTTCATAAGATTAAACTTAATAGCATTCATATATTCCAAAAAGAATCTTTCCCAAATGATGTCGATCTGATCCATTTTCTACCATGGGGTTTATACAATCGAATTATCCCCTAACATATGTGAGGACTCTATCAATCAATATCTCATCAAACTATATATAAAGAATAGAAATACAATCAACTTCCTATAAACAAAACAACATACCCTTTTTATTCCTAAGGTAACCCAATTACAAAATCCATCTTGCTATTACTCTCAAGTTCAATCTAGAACTCTAAATATTTTAATAAATCTTTTAACATCAATATTCTATTTTCACATTTATGACTATACCACCTTAGGTCTTGACTCACTTGAAACGAGTTAGTTCAATTATCTCATTCTCGATTCCCATGATACAAATATTGAATAACTGCTTATGAAAATAATAAATGAAAACATGCTAATAAGACCATGATTCCCATAAACGGAATACTAGTCGACTATATAACATAATTAAATGCTCTAATTATGCTCAGGTCCAGTGACAGATCAATATTCAATCAAATGGTTGGCCGCCCACAACGGAGCCGATCCAACTCCAATACAAAAACCAAGTCTACAGCGACTTCCACATTAATAACTCCACAATTTATCAATTATTTCTCGGATCACTACTTTTAATACAATAAATCACTATAGGGAAAAATAAGTTGCCTTCCTACGAGCTTCTGCACAAATTACATCTTTAGGATACCAAAGGATAGACAAAAAGAGATCTAGTGAGACTCGAATGGTTTATTTATTTAAAACTGTCCCATACCAGTTTTAATTAACTAACCCACTCAAAATCTTTAAGAAATTTTTAAAAGATCAAAACGTTAACAAAATAACTCGAGCGATCTAATTATCTACAACCGTCCCATACCAGTGGTCGATAATTAAATTACTCACAGATTTTAATGCACACAAAAAAACTGTTCATTGACCTTATTAAATCAAACTATCCCCGAAGGGCACAAATACTCGCACAGAGGTACAATATAAAAATCCCAAGTTCTAAAACATATTTAAAACAATTTTTTTTTAACATAATATTCTTGTTCGACCTCTATTTATAGTATAGCCACTACTCATAATATTTATACTTAGTTAAATTCTTTATAAGAAGACAAAATCTTGCAATACTATTACTATCCCGATAAATAACACTAAAACAATCATTAAGGTTATAACCTAGGTAATCATCCTCAACTTGCGATTAAACATTAACAGTACTGTAACTAACTTACCTCTCGATAACCATCAACACTCAAAGTCCGTATAACGCCAATATCTCCCAAACATCACACTACTCCCTCATGTGAGTTACGCAACTAAATCGACCTATAGGGTATAATCATCCTAAAGTATCCTTTCTTCCCATAAGATTCATCCTCATTTTCCTTTCTCATTTAATGCTAATCGTCTTTCAAAATAACCACATACATATATTATCAACTCCTGAAGTTGATCCTATAAATCACCAATAACTACATCTATTATACTTCTTCATATTTACCCTATTTACTTCTCCATAACCAATACCCAATCCACAGATCAAAACGGTCATACTAGATATAAATGTTGTCTTAAGTACATCCTTACAACAATTATTCACTGCAATCGTAACACCCGAAATTCAACTAATAACCATTGGGTATCCTACAAATTTCTAAAATCAGTCATGCCAATTATCGACAAGTGATAACGAATACTTATTGCTTACAGTTACCAATTTGAGATCTCTATAACCTTATAATTAACCACTAAGTATCATCTTTTCTAAATACAGTAACAATTTATCCTTACTGAGAATCGCTAAGCTAGTTATCTTCTTTATCAATTAATTTCTCAAGTTGAATCATCAATTCCATCATCCCAATTTGTATACTCTATCTAGGGATCCGAATACCAAAATAGTGACTTATCTCTACTCAGCTTCAATATCCTGGTATGATACCTGATGAAAACCCATTTTTGAAACTCACTTGAAAAACACCACTTAGTCAACTTATAGGGTGATATTACTTACAAAATATCTGATTTCCTATTCAAATTAGTAGCAAAAATTCGATCAATCTCTCCTTAGAGAATACTTATAGCACCTAAGGCAAAGATATATTAGTTCCATAAGATCTCTTACTCGCGACATTTTATAACTCATATAATCTCACTTAGACTATCACTTTCAATACTAGTTTCATATATCTAGTCTCCACCACGAGACACCACTGTATAAATACTTACGCAAGTTATATAACCATAAACCACTCTTAATAGGCCATAGACCAACTCTAAACCAAGAGTTCACCAATTCATTTACCACCGCTCATGAGAGAACTCAAGGTTCTTTTAAATCAAGATAACACACAACTCAAATAACCTTCACATTCCTTAGGCCATACTTTCGACATTTATGCATATATGATATAATAGCAAGTAATGACTCATCCGCCTCGACCACACACGGAGGCAAATCAAACATCGATAAGGAGACTCGCTTCTTGCGACAGTCCTCCCAAATCACAATCACCATGATAAACAAGAATGATTCGAGGTACTCTCCCATAGGAGTATAACCTCCAGCACATAAGGCAACTTTTAGGTCAATTATGCAAATAAAAGTGAAATGAAATGCCACATGAGAACGGATGAACGAAGATTTATGAAAGTATGAACCCTAACTCCTGAGACAGGTAAAATACCTCAAATGATGGTGGAGGAATCTATCTTTCCATAACTCACCTTTCCTTGATTCCTTTGGTTGGTCATTATCCTTTTCTGTTATATAACAATTTCCTGCATTAAACCCTCGACGTCAGTTATCACACACTCTCACTCGCTCTAGACTGGGCTACTGCAGAGAACTCTAGCAGAGCTCGATATTAACTGTGAGGACCCCGACCCGGAACCTACACGTGTCCCGAGTTGGAGCGTCCTCAAACTAACCCAAATATCCTAAACTTTAAAAACTTTGATTTAACTTCCAAACAGAAACACAACCATTTATAAATAACTCTACTCATTGTCCACATTTGGGAAAAGTTGACTAACCTTAAAAGTAATAAACGGTTTTAGTTACAAAAAGATATCGAATATAATATAGAATTACAGTTTATGAATACAAACCCTTTAAATTAATTGTGCCAACAATCACTTTCTACACCAACCTACACATAACCCGACAATACCCAAAATATCACTTCTACACTCCTTTCCGCCCTTACTTGGTCGGACCACCTGTCTCGAAATCTAAAACAGTAAAGGGAGAGGGGTGAGAATAAATCTCAATGAGCTATTATGGATGCAGCAAGATGCCAAACAAGATGCAACACATAGCATGGCAACACTTAACACATTATGAAAGCGGTAAACACCTTACGTTACCTCATTTTACCTTTTCCCGTCTGAACAATAAGTCGTACAACGTGGGAGTAAAACTCCACTCTTTGGTGAATTGCCTCTAGCACATTCACCTCTTATAGGCCTCATTCCCCAGAGATCCATATAAGAAAGGATACCTATATTAGTGTATCCAAAAATAACATCTTCCCTCCGTACAACGATCGCAACAGGTCTGTAAAGGCTTCTTCATGCTCAATACAGTCGTTAGCACAGCCCCACTCTGTGGCCACAGAGGGGGAAGGGTCACCGGTATGATGAACTTTCAATCAATTATAGAACAAATCAATAATTGATTGACTTCCATCATACCCACCCGAACATTCAAGCACATACCAGATACTTGAATTATAATCCACAAAAGGGATAAACATATAGTAACATGGTAAAATATACTCACGTTACAACCATACTATAGTGCAACAGTTCATGTAATACACTATGCATAATACCATTAACGAATTTAAATTCAAGTAAGGTATCCATATAACCACATAATCCACACCTAGGGATACAATATAACAATACCAAATAATCCACAAAGGGGATAACCATACAACCACATAGTAAACATATCCACACATTAGGAATCATAACAACGTATCAAATATTCCACACTTGGGAAGCCACATAACACTTGCCAAATAATCCACAAGGGAATAATTAACATAACAACAAGTCACATACGATTCATACGAAGTCATCACACAACCTCGGAAAATCTTAATAATAGTTCATGACCTACTTCCCAAGTTCTAACCACATTGGTGAAGTACGCAACAATCTTAATACCCAATTTCCGGACAGTGTTGTGTATTACCAGGTCTCTATAAGAATTCCTGTTAAATTTATCAAATGGAATTACATTTATTTAAGTGGTCAGAGGCTCCACTTTAATCTAGGTTGAAAGGAATTGATTCACATCCGAATTGGATTAGGTTCTATTAACTTGTAATGGTTAGGAATCATTCCCGAGGTTTTTAGTAAAAATCGGCAAAGAGGAGAAATCGGGAAAGGATCGTGACATGGGCGACCGCCCATGTCACTTGGGCGACCGCCCAAAGAAGTTTACAAAGGGAGCCAGCTCGCCGCTTGGGCGGCCGAGCCCGTGGGCGACCGCCCATGGCCCCTTTTCAGCAAATCCGAATTTCCAACCTTTTTTTTTTAATAGCTTAATCCCTCTTTAATCTTCCTCAATCTCATGAATACTAAAAGGATTGTTTAACCTTACACACCTCAACTTCAATCATCTAACCCAAATAATATAATTCTAGATTATCTACCATCACAAATCCCACCCATTCCATTTCCTCTAAACATCTTTCAAGAATATTAATCTCAACCCACTTCCTTTACCAATTTCAAGCTTAACCCTTTTTAATCCCAAACCAACCCATGTTCTTACACTCTTGATCAACAATAACATCATTCCATAAGATAAATCAAATCCTCAACTTCCAAGAAGATTTCTAAAGCATTAACAACCATTACAATAACAATCACAACATCAAATCATTGATGAGCATACAAAGAAAGGAAGTCATAATAACTCACCTTGGGATTTTAGAATGGAAGGAAGATCTTCTTGGTTTGATTTGTTCCTCTAGATGATCCAAACCCAAAAATGCTCTTGATCTTGAAATGGTGTAAAATAGCTAGCTACAAGGTTTGAGAATGAAGAAGCTTCCAATGGAGGTCTCATGGAGGAAAGTAAGAAGAGGATGAAGGATGATGAAGGAGGAGGGAGGAAGAGTAAAGAGATGGAAAAGGGGGAAGGGGGGGGCCCGCCAAGGAGGGGGTTTGGGGAGGAATTTAAGGAAATGGTCCCCCCACCCTAGGCTTTCCCCAAAATTCTTCAACAAATTAAAATACCCTCCCAACTTATTACCTTTTATTTGTCCATTTTTATTTCCACTTCACCCTATTACTTTATTTATTTTCTCATTTTTGTATTTCCCTTTATAACATTATCTTATTTCCCAAATCACTTCATCCTAATATTAGAAGTCAAAGATATAAAATGAGCACATAATATTAACAATAATGTTAAAAGCATATAATATTAGACTAAAACTAGTGCCTATGGTTAGGGTCGTTACATAAGCTTTATCAATTCTCCCTTTGGAGATATGACCCAAACGCCTATGCCATAGAATACAAGAATTTTCACTTGATAACTTTTGCTTAGTGCCTTTAGTTTTGGTTTCATTATTATGGGACTCATTAATAGTATTTACTGTTTGAAGTAAATAAAATTGTCATTGTTAAGATAAAGTACTAATACCGACAACCTCGAAATTGAAAATAAGATCACATTTATTATTACCAAATGAACAGAAATAACCTTTCCGATCTAATAAAAATACTGTGACTGATATCAAATTTCGCCTAAATGACGGTACAATAAAGGTATTATTTAATACAAAATAATAGCCAGTACTTAACAAAAATCCCTATGCCTATAACTTCAACCGGATTTCCAGCTTCCATATAGATGTATTTCTCATCTTCACTGGGGATTCGGTAATTCAGGCAACCCTGCATACATGAATTAATGTGAGTTGTTGCACCAAATACAACCACTATGTATATTAAGGAATTGAAACCAAATTTGTCTTAGTACAAACAAGACCAAATGACATACCATCCTGAATTCGCCATTCGCGATATTTATGGTAGTCGTTCTTCATGCGAGTAAGGTCCTTGCAAAAGAAGCATTTCTTGACTTTATGATCCTTAAATGATCTCTTATGCTTCTTACTTGCAACCGTAATTTCCTTCCCTCTTCTCTTAATCCCACGAGAAGAAGTAAATCTTTGAGTGAGTACTTTCTAATTTAAGATATTTCATCCTATCTTCCTCTAATGTCATATGTGAAAGTAATCCATTAATATTCCACTTGTACTTTCGACATTTATAGGTCACCTCAAAAGGACCAAATTGAGGAGGAAGATAGATCAAAACTAAGTACACGAGCAAATCTTCTGAAATCTCTAACTTAAGTGCCTTTAGTTTGATCGAAAGATGAAATAATTCAATAATGTACTCCCTAAGATTTTCTTCACCCTTGTATCGAATGGAAACAAGTTTCCACAAGAATTCAAGAAAAATCTCAGCATTTTCGATCTCAGAGACATTGTCCAAAAATGTCTCTGAAACTGCATTTTCCATGATCATTAGACTCACGCGGTTGGACCGTTCCCATTGCTCAACATTTTTTCGTTCTATAACGGTATTTCCTTTAGTGAGAGCAACGAGACTTGATTCCCCTAATGCGTGATCGATGTCCATATTGCCTAAGATCATCGTTATATTATTTTTTTCAAGTTTTAAGTTTAGTCCCGATGTAAGCAGGTACATCATTTATAGCAGTAGTTACGGATGAAGCATTAATCAAATCTGAAGGAGAAGAACAAGAATGAAACAAAACATATATAAGAAACTACACAATGATTAATTATATCAAAATGAATTCCATCATAATAAAAGATAATCAATATGACATCAAGACTAATCTTTGGATTGCGAATTGACTCACAATTTGATTTATCTTAGGGTAAACAAATAGCTTAAACAACACACTTTAAATACTTGCCTTCCTTTGGATCGGATCAAGTACAAAAAGTGTCCTAAAGCTTAAGGTACTTGTTCCCCGGTAATAAGGAATATAAACAATTCATTTTAAACACCCGCCTTCCTTTGGGATGGTTCACAGCATTTAAAATGACCAAAAGTTTAGTTCAATTATTACCCCATGAATGTAAATACTTAGTCAATAACAAGATTTCCTTTGGGAAACAAACATGTTATCACATATCAATATTTACATTCATCACTTTAACAAATTTGTATTTAAATAACGTAAATTGCTTTGGCAACAATATTATTTAAACAATGAATAAATTTGTTTAAGCATATAATTAATCATACTTTAGGGCATTTAAGACTTTAAGGTAATTTCTGAAAATTTAAAGGTAAACAAACAAGTGAAATGTGTTATTAAAATATAGTATCCTTTTGTTCTACCCGTCCATTCTTAAAGTTTGATAACTCTAAGAACCACCGAAGCGCGACTGGTGTCCAGATACTATAATTTACTAACAAATTTTCACAAAATTCTTGGCGAAACTCAAAAAATCTCTCTTCCCTAGCCAGAGCACGACTCGTGCCCACAAGCACGAATGGAGCACGAGTGGAAATGAATTGCTTGGTTTTAATCAGAACGACTTGGAAGCTTGGAAACGAGTCGTGGGCACGAATGACCAAAAGGGCACGACTCGTGCCAAAAGGCACGACTCGTGCCCAATGCCCAGAATCTTGAAAAGTCACCATTTAAACGACAGGAATCAAAGGGCACGACTCGTGCCCAATAGCACGACTCGTGCCCACTGTCCAGATTGGTGAAAAGTCATCAGTTTTAACGCCCTTTTATGAACAGGTTTGAACCAAATAGAGAGTCATACCATACCGCGGGGGGCGTAGCCCCCCGCATCCCCCCCCCTTTGTGGTCCGATACCAGCCTACACGTCGGCTAGGCCCGCGCCCTCGGAGGGCGCCGGGCCCTTTGCCAGGACATCGAGTATGAATCTTGGGGTAATCTTGTATGAACCATTGTACCTCTTGATTTTACCATTATTTCCAAAAATTGAATGAAGTTCTTAATTTAATGGTGACTCAATTTTTAACCAAAGTAAGTAGATCCGCATACTCACAACACATTTTAAAAATGCGTGGCTATGCATATGAACAAACTCACAACGCATTCAAGGATGGTGGATATGTTCAAAAAATGGGATAATCTTACATTAAGGGTTGAAAGCCTTTTGAGTAAAACCAAAAAATCAGAAATAGAATGAAGTTATGAATATGATACTCTTAGACAAGATGAGTATCATGAACAAGAACAAAACCAAATGAAATCACACAAGGATTACAAATATGAAATAAATTAAAGCACAAGGCTCTATAATAATTTCAAACTCAATCTAGTATATAACCAGGCTCTGATACCAATTGTTGGAACATAACGATCCATCAAACCATAAACCGACTCACAACTAGATTAAGAATGAGAGGAAGATGAAGACGGAAGCGTGTACCTGAAGAATCCATGATTGTGTTCTTGATCTTGTTCTTGAATGAAAGAAGAGAGTAGGGAGATAATACTTCTAAATGATAGTGCCCACACTTGTTCTTCTTAGATGAATGAAGAATGTTTTGACTGAATTGTAAATGATGTTAAGTGTCTCTAAATGGTTGATGGATAGCCTTTATATAGATAGAGAAGGGGCACTTCATTTAGGGACTACACCCTTTCATAAAGATGATGGTGTGAAGTTACCATTATGCCCATCATTTAATGGTACTTACACCTAATGGAATTCTACACATTTTGTCTATACTTTAACATTATTAAATGATTATAACAAATGGAACTAAATAACACATATTAATTAATCCATGTTCTAACAATTTATACCTTTTCTTCGATTTGGTAGTGAATCACCTACTAAAAAAAGGTTAAAATTAATTTTGGGAAGGCGATATTGATGGTGGTAGTGATGAGTGGCGGTGATGGTGATGATGAATATAGTGGTGAAGGTGGTGTTGATATTAGTATTGAGAATCCATGATGGTGGTAAAGTGGTGGTGATAATGGCGTTGGTGAAATGTGGCGGTGATAGTTGTTAAGTGGTAAAGAAAAAAAAATTATGCTCATTTATTTAGGTTCAAGATACATACCTATACTATATCTGTCATTATATTATGAGATTTATATAAATATATCTTTGCAATCCTCATCAGAAATTTCACGTGTACAATTTTTTTCAGGTGCTACATTTTAAATTTCACCTAAGATGATTAGTCAACATTTTTATTAATTTTTTTTACGAAAAGTTAACGATAATCAAATATATTCACATTTTTCTTGCGTACAGAAGCAAATATAACAATTAACTTATATGAGTATAGATATGTATACTTGACTGGACCTATATCTATATTTTCTCCAAAAGGTTCCATTAAATAAAAATTAATTATTTTGGGTTGTTAGGGTATGAACTAAAAAAAATAAGTCTCACTCATTGTTTTGGATTATTATGAAATGGGAGGAGTATTTTTTTTTTTTTTTCCAACTTAATATCTAAAATGGAACTTAGAAAAAAAAAAAAAAAAAAAAAGGATTGAACATAAATATACAACACGTTTTGATGAAGCATGAAGAAGAAAAAGGAAATTAATGCAGACGTTACAAATTTCTGACTACATCACCTCCTTGAATCGTGTGCTCTCTCATCTCACTATGGATAATACAGCACGTTTAACATTTACGAAAACAAGCCCCAACCAAATTATTTTTAAATTTAATGATTTAATTTATTTTTATTCAAAAATAATAATTATTTTAATTAATATAATTATTTCAATAAAATTACTATAAAATATTAATAAAAGTTAATATTATAATAAATTTTAGATTTTAATGTTATCTCAAAACCATTTGCTATTAGAATTTTGTATATATTGGAAGTAAATTTTGTTAATTAATTTTCGTTGTGAAATACTAAAGACTTCAACGTGCACCATTAGAATATTATTAATAATGAATTTTAATTTTCATTAGAATACTTATACTGGCATAAATTATTAATCAAAATTTTATTAAATTGATTAAAAAATAAAATAGGAACTGAAAAAAATATCTAATAATTAAATAATAATAAAAATAATTTGATATTTATTTATTAAACCATACCCGATCAATCAAAAAATAAGTGTCCCTTTAAAAAAAAGGGCTCAAAATATTTGTGGAATTTTAAGCGTCTTTTATTAACTTGAAATATCATAATCTTAATTAAGAAAACAATTTAAGTAATAGCTCGACGTTGATTTGACTTACTAATTACTCATAAAACATCAAATTTACTTTATCTAATAAGATTATTTCTTTTAATTACTTGCTCATTTTATCTCAAAATAAATGCTCATTTATTTTTGTATATCCAACATTTAGGAGTATGAGATTTCATATTAATGTAGATTCATCTTTTCGTTATTGTCAAACTATTAATTTAAGGAAAAAAGAACAAGACACTAAATTTTAGAAGGGAATACTTTATGGTCAAAGGATAAATTAAAGATGATTCTACATTAAAAAGCTATACATGATACACAAAAATTATTTTCACATGTGGATAATAAAGATATTTACATATCTTTGTTATTAAGTTACTTTAAAGGTGATTTTTTTTAATATACTTAAAATGGTGCCAAAATAAAAAATAGAAATTAACTTAAAATGAAAAATGAGCATTCTTAAAAACAATGGAAATATAAGGGTTTTTTTTTTTTTATGATTCTCTAGCCAGGAAAAGAGAGGAGTCGAATCTTAGCATTCAATGAGGATGAGACTTAAAATGAAAAATGAGCATTCTTAAAAACAACGGCTAAAGAAATCGTATTCCCAAAATTATTTAAGAATAAGGCTTACTAAAATAATTTAATTTTGCTAAAATTTAGTAAAAATCAGTTTTCTTACGACTTTTGAAAAAAAAAAAAAAATCTTGTTTCTTAATAATACACAATGAGTAAGTTTTGGGAGAAACCAGTTTCTCCATAAATTATAAAAAGTCCAATTTTTTTCAACTTGCAAATATTTGACGAATATAAGAGCAGTTTAAAAAAACAGGACTTTTTATAACTTAGGGAGAAACTAGTTTCCCCCAAAATATTGTGATACACAATAACATTTTGAGCAAGTTTTGGGAGAAACTAGTTTTTCCATAAATTATAAAAAGTTTACTTTTTTTCTACTTGCAAGTAGTTAGTGAATATTTAAAAACAGTTTATAAAACAAGACTTTCTATAACTTAAGGATTAAGGAGAACCTCAAAATCTTGTGTAACATTTTTTGAAAATAATAAGAACTAATTAAAATCGCAATAAATTCCACTTTATACGGTACAAGTTGCAATCGAACACCCTTGTAGTTATACAAGAAACGATAGAGACGATGGTTCTTAGGTTTGATCGTCACTGCCGGCCCCTCTCTCTCTTCTCTCTCTCTTCTCTCTCTCTCTCTCTCTCTCTCTCACACACACACCCACACACACACACAGAGTTCATTCATAAAGCGTACGCTACAAACACGCACCAAATCCTGCTTTGATGTGTACATACACACACACACACACACACATAAATACATTCACACTCTATATCTATATATAACTAACAAACATCTCTCCATTCCACCTTCTCTTCCAAATTACTCCAAACTAACTTTCAAATTCTTCAAATCTGATCACACTAATCCCCTCACCCAATTTCCATTTCCCCCTTTTTCTTTCACTCCCCAATTTCAATCTCTCTCTCTCTCTCACACACACACACACACACTTCTCACTGATCTCTCCTCTGGAAATATAAACTTGAAGATAGACAGAAACCCAACTGCTTTTTTGCCCAAAGATTAGAGCTTTCTGATCAATTGCTTGAAAGTAAATAAAAAATGGTAGTGAAGATGATGAAGTGGAGGCCATGGCCACCCTTATCATCCAAGAAATTTGAGGCCAAGATTGTAATTCGTCGTCTTCAAGGCTTGACTAATGTGGGTCTTGATGAAGATTTTGCGAAATTGGCTGTTGAAGTTAGGTGGAAAGGGTCAAAGGCCAGTTCTTTGACTACTTTTAGGCGGAGTGTGAGGAGGAATTTCACGAAATTAGAGTCTTTTAGGAAAGATGATGACGGGGTTGTTGTTGATTGGAATGAGGAGTTCTTCACCGTCTGCAATTTTTCAGCTTTCAAAGAGGGTTTGTATCATCCTTGGGAGGTTGCATTCACAGTGTTCGATGTAAGTTCTCAATTGGGTTTGGTTTATTTTCTTGCAATTTGGCCCTTTGATTGATAGATAATTGTATATGTAGCTTGTCTTTTGAATTTTCTTGATACTTTTCTATGATTGATTCCTGTTTGGTTGCTCAGAAATTGTTATATTTACAACCTGGTAAGATCTTCTGGTTGCTTTTGGTTGAGTTTTTCATGAATTGTTCAGGTCTGGTCATGCCCCCCCCCCCCCCAACTTGATTCATTAGCTTTATGTTTCTGAAATATATTGATTTTTCTCACCAACCAAACGAGGAGTCAACGGTTTGACTTTGCTTTGGTAGATGATATAAGATGTTCTTTTTTATCTCTATATTATTATCCACGACTTAAGCATTCTGATCATTTCCTTAGGCGGGGTTTTTTGGTATTTAGTGTTGAATTTCTTGGTTAGGCATAAAATAATTGGTGAGGTGAAAGATTTTGGTATTCAAGTTTAAATTTCTTAGTTAGGCATAACATAAATGATACCCACCATATTTAGTTGATCTGGGGGAATTGTCAGATAAAATGGTTATTCTTGATGTCATCTGTGAAAATCCAGGATCTTATGGATAACTCATTCCCCGGATAAATGTCTAAAAGTAGAGCCTCCTAAAATGGTAGATAATCAGGGGAGTGTTTAACTGATAATCGTCTTACATTTTCTTTAATTAATGTGAAAGCTCTCTTCAGATCATCATTACAATTATCTGTTAAAGGCTAGGATGCAAAAGTCTTTTTTTAAACATCTGGACCCAGGCGTGCTGGCCGTGAGTTGTCGATTTTATAGAGATCATAGAGTTGATTCTGCAATTTTTGAATTGTTTTTGCAAGATGATTACTTTTGAATGGAATAATAGTGGTATATGCGATTACTAAATGGCCCATTATCTACTCGATTTTCTTGATGGAGATTGCTGTAGCATATTTCATCCCTTTAATGAGTACTTATTTGAAAATTCTATTTCAGTACAACTAAAGAAGTAACTCCATTAATTCTATATTAGAGTCTATATTTGGAAATTTAGCTAAAAATTCTTGGGCATCTTCAATTTATGATTTTTCAATGAGCATAGTAACTGCATTAATATAGATATTCTGGTAATGTTACTCCTAGTGATCTATAACTCCTATACACTGGCCTATTATTATCTTACCCTTTACAACTACAAATACTTGTAATGAAATTATTTTACAAAATGGTCACTATCCAGTAACTGGATGTCTTATTTCAAAGTATTCTGAATGAGGATATCAAGACTTTTAAAAAGGGCAAACCAGGTGATACAAGAGCTCTCCACTATGCGTGAGGTCCAGGGAGAGGTCGGGCCCACATGGGGTTAATGTAGACAGTCTTCTCTTGCATTACAATGAGTAAAATATGTGTCATCTTAAGTCACCGATAGTGAATGTCACGAAGTAAGAACGAAATCACGCTTATTCATCGCCAAGTTTACTTCCACCTAGAATCTTGATGCAGCACCACATAAGCAAGCTATTTAAATAGTGCAAAGAAACTAAGGAAATGTGCGATGAGAGGCGATAGTACTACTACCTCCGTCCAAAATGAATGTCCAATTTTTTTTTATTCCTCTTGATCAAAAGCAAATTTGAAATTTTTGGACATTCATTTTGGGACGGAGGAAGTAATACTTAATCTAAATCTCATGAATGGTTGGAACTCTGAAGTTGCATTTTCTCCACATTAGTTTTGAATTTTAACCAAGTTATTTGGAACCTTAAAAGCTTCATGGTTGAAGATTTGTGATACATTACTGATTTGCTATTATAATCCAGGGCTTGAATCAAGGACCAAAAGGCAAGATCCAAGCTTTTGCCACTGCTTCATTGAACCTTGTCGAATTTGCCTCCACAGCTGAACAAAAGGAGATTGAAATAAGCATTCCGCTTTTCATGTCTGAGGGCTGCATGGACTGTAAACCTTTGCTTTGTGTAAGCACAGTCTTTTTGTCTTTTTTATATTTATAATAATTTGGATTTAAAATCAATTCATTTGAGCAAGTTATATTGAGACATATTCATCAAATTTACAGGTTTCTGTCAGCCTTTTGGAACTTAGAATTGCTCAGGAACCTTCCGAAACAGTGCACAGATCAGTTAAAGCAGAGAAAGATGAGCACTCTGGCCTTAAAGCAGGTCTTAGAAAAGCTAAAATTTTGGAGTCAAATGCTCATAGAGCAAAGAAGGCATGTCGTGAAGATGATGGTAGTGATGGAAGCAGCTCTACTAGAAGCGAGGAAGCGGACAACAATTACCCATTTGACACAGACTCACTTGACGACCTAGATGAAGGTGATTCAGAGGAAGGAAAAGATGATTCTAATGTTCAGAAGTCGGTCCGTTATGGGACTTTGGCCTATGCAAATCACGCTGGAGGATTATTTTACACGGATTCAAATGAAGATAATGACTGGATATATCATAGTAATTCCAAACCAAATGTTGAGGATTCAAATGCATCTGTTCTTGATCCAGTATCACGGCAGAGCCCGAAACGGAGTATCTTCCGTTGGAGGAAGAGGAAATTGAGTTTTAGATCTCCTAGAGCCAAAGGAGAGCCACTTTTGAAAAAAGATTTTGCAGAAGAGGGTGGGGATGATATTGATTTTGACCGTCGACAGCTTAGTTCCTCCGATGAATCCACATATGGGGTAAAATTCCATCCCTCTTTATTCTTTTTGTTTTGCTCTTTTTTTTCCGGTATGGCACATCAACATTCCAAGCCATTGTACTTTGCTCAAGCTCGGGTTTATACCATCCATGTATTGATATAGCAATTTAACACTTGTACTTTAGATACGTACTCATTATCCCCAAAATAACACTACGTAGGATGGTTAAAATTTCTAAAAATATACACTACATATTCCTACTTTTGGGGACGGTGAATGCGTAGCTAAAGTACAATGGTTAAAACTGCTAAAAAATACATGAATGATTAACACCGAAGCTTGAGAAAAGTATGATGGTTCAGAATGTCGATATACCATTTCGGTACTGAATAAATACTAAATAATGTCATATAATGTGGCAGCAGTTTAAAAGCGAAGAAGACTCAGTTGCAAATCAATCTTCAATCTCCGAATTCGGAGATGACAATTTTGCAGTAGGGAGCTGGGAACAGAAGGAAGTAATAAGCCGTGATGGGCACATGAAGCTCCAAACGGGAGTTTTCTTTGCTT
This sequence comes from Adenophora triphylla var. japonica, assembly GCA_022495995.1. NCBI lineage: Eukaryota > Viridiplantae > Streptophyta > Magnoliopsida > Asterales > Campanulaceae > Adenophora > Adenophora triphylla. Next base: position 191,171 of record JAFEMH010004347.1, read on the forward strand.
CGATTGACCAGAGAAGTGAACGTGCAGCTGGCGAGAGTGCATGTACAGCTCTGGTTGCTGTTATAGCTGATTGGTTTCAGAAAAACCGAAATGAAATGCCCATAAAGTCCCAACTCGACAGCCTAATCAGAGAAGGCTCGTCAGAATGGAGAAAACTATGTGAAAACGACACCTACAAGGAGCGTTTTCCTGACAAGCATTTTGACCTCGACACTGTTCTTGAAGCCAAGATTCGTCCTATCTCTGTAGTACCTGAAAAGTCCTTTATCGGATTCTTCCATCCTGATGGATTGGAAGAAGGTCAAGGAGGGTTTGACTTTCTTGATGGTGTCATGTCATTTGACAGCATATGGGATGAGATAACTCAAATTGCGTCAGACAGTTCTGACAATGCTGACCCTTTAGTGTATATTATCAGTTGGAACGACCATTTTTTTGTCCTGAAGATTGAATATGATGCATATTATGTCATTGACACACTGGGGGAGAGGCTTTACGAGGGCTGCAATCAGGCGTATGTTCTAAAGTTTGACAACGATACAACAATCAGGAGATTACTGAACTCAGATCAGAAGAAATCTGACAAGGCTGAGAGTAGTGAAACTAACGGAAAACTAACTGAAATAACGACTATTGTTAACTCAGGGGAGTTGGAAGATTGTGAAGGAGAGGAATTAGTTGTTTGCAGAGGTAAAGAGTCATGCAAGGAGTATATTAAAAGCTTTCTGGCTGCCATTCCCATAAGAGAATTGCAGGCAGATAACAAGAAAGGGTTAAAATCGTCAATTCCTCTTCACCATCGATTACAAATTGAGTTTCATTATACAGAGTGTTTGCAGCCTGCACGCGAGCTCTCTTTGGTAGAAGCGGTTGCTGATTCACTTGCAAGCTCATTGTCAGAAAGATCTGACAATTCATCAAATGTTTTGGTAGTCTAATACCTAAACTATATTTCTTCCTCATAGATCTGTTAATAGTGAAAATCCCATGTAGAAAGGGGGGTTTTTTTTTTTTTGCTTTCTTTTTTCCTGGACTCCCTCTGTTAAATGTTTTTAGCTCCTCATTTGGGGGTTGTGTTGAAATAAGGATATATAAATGACTTTTAAATAGACTTCTATTTCCATGCCAAGCCTGGTCTTGTCTGTTTTTTTATGTGACAGAACCAAACTGATGTTAAAATTTCTCAGAACTGGGACTGGACTAATAAACCAGTTTCTGAAGAAATTTAGAACCAGAACTAGATCATTAACTTTACTTCGGTCCGGACTTACTTTCAGGTTTTCAATTCTAGGCCAAAAAAAGTTTTGTAGTTTCCAGTTTTTACTATTATATCGAGCGGTATAAAAGAAATTTCACTACCAGTTAATGGCAGAAGTTAACTGTCATTCACTTCTGGGTTTACTTGCATAATTTTTGTTATTTGAGTGGTCAGATTGACTATTTTGGAACTTAAGTGACATGTGGATAATATGGCAAAGTTTGGTGGCTTAGTCATAAAGCTTCCCTCAGCTCAGCTCAGTCTTTTTGATTCTTGAGAATATGAATAAATCCATTATTTTTAGGAGTAAAAAGAAATTTACTTGAAATTTAAAGGTACTAAAATGAAAATCATCCAAAATTAAAGGGTCAAGTGACCCCATGCCATATACATGGCTTTGCCAGTATCTCTGTCCTATAATAATAGTCAAACTTTCTATTTTGGTACGCTTAACAAATCACCGTAATAATGGTGTCATGTGAAAAGATTAAAAGTCTAAAAGAAAAAAAATGTTTGATGCATATGGTGAATTTTTCGTTCAAAATCAAAGGAAATTTTTGTATGATCCCCCTCGAAGTGATACAATAATGAAAGTATAGGTCCTAAAGTAACAAAAACCCAAATTATATTACATGTAAACATCTATAAATATATTAAAGCAAAGTCATTCCTAAATTTGGCAAGTTGGAGCCCAAAAATGTCACTATCAAATTGTTGAAAATAGAAGCATTGGTCGGTTTTCAAGAGTGGGTAATCAATTTTTTTTTAAGGAAGAGTGAATAATTAATGTCTATTATGATTATACCTTTAAAAATCACATATTATGATTATTAATAAAAATTATAAATTTATGATATTAAAAGTACTACTAATGGTTGTAAACTAATTATCCGTTCATATTTTTAAACCGAAATCATTTCTTAATATCTATAAATTTTATTAGTATTCAAATTGGTATACCGAAATTCTCTCAATAAAAATGTCATACTTTCTTTGAAAAAAATAGAAATACTATATTTATTTTTTATTTCAAATAAATCTATTTTTTACTCAAACTTAAAAATATTAATAACCTTTTGTTTTGAAAGGAAAATATTAATTACATTAGGATCAAAATGTGCAATTTAATTGTATACCATTTATAAATATATTAAAGCAAAGTTGTTCCTATATTTGACAAGTTGGAGCCCAAAAATGTCACTATCAAGTTGTTGAAAATAGAAGCCTTGGCCGGTTTTCAAGAGTGGGTAATCAATTTCTTTTGTCAAAAACTTGTAAAAAACGCGTTTTTTGTGAGCTTAACAAAAAACGTGTTTTTATTCCGCATCTAAGAACAACCCAATCTCTCTCTCTCTACTCGCAGTCTCTCTCTCTCACTAAACGCAAACAGGTCCATCGTTCTACCTCCCTCTACCTCAATCTCCCTCACCGATCTCGCTCTCTACCCTAAATCAATAGCCCACCGCCGTTCCCTGCTCTCCACCCAAAACAACGACCATCTTCCTCACCAACCCATTCGCCGGCAAGCTCAAGTCCAACCCCAACCTCCATCACCGTTCCATATCTCTCAACCTCCAATCTCAATCCCCCTCGGCCAAGCATCAAGTAGTTGGCCATGGCGAAATTCTCCACCTCTGTATCATCATCTCTGCTTCTCTTCATCAATGCCGTCATGAATCGATTGATCAACAATTGAATCTGAATGTGTATGATCAATTTTAGCTGCAAGTGGATATGAAATTTTGGGTTTGAAATTGAAATATATATAGAAATGGCGAGTGTGTAATGTGAAAGAAGTTTTATGGGTTTTTCATTGCTTGGGAATTTGTTGTTGGTGGGGGATTCGAGTGCCAGTGCATTTTAAATCGAGTGCCAGTGCAATAGTTTTGGAATGCCAGTACAACTCGTCGTGCAGAACAAATCAGATGGAAATTTGAGTGCCAGTGTATGTGTTTTTGAGTGCCAATGTATGTGTTTTGAAATGCCAGTCCATGTGTTTTTGAATGCCAGTGCTTGTGTTTTCGAGAGCCAGCAAAAATGATTACCAGTGTTTTTGAGTGCCAGTGTATGTGTTTTTGAGTGCCAATGCATGTGTTTTTGAGTGCCAGTGCATGTGTTTTTGAATGCTAGTGCTTGTGTTTTTGAGAGCCAGCAAAAATGTTATTGTAACAAAGTGTCAGTGTTAGTGTAACAGAGTGCCAGTGTGAAGAGTGCCAGTTCATGTATATAAAAGTGCCCGTGTAAAAAACGCCCGTGCCAGTTTAACAAAGTGCCAGTGCCAGTTTACACTGGCACTTTGTTAAACTGGTACTGACACTTTTTTCACTGGCACTTTGTTACACATGCACTGGCACTTTGTTAAACTGGAACTGACACATACGGGGAAACAAAAAACACGTTTTTTCTAAATGCCAGAAAAAATGCATTTTTTATAAGACCAACTCTAAGACCAAAAGGTGCAATTTAATTGTATATCATCTATAAATATAATAAAGCAAAGGCGTTCCTAAATTTGACAAGTTGGAGCCCAAAAATGTCACTATCAAGTTATTGAAAATAGAAGCCTTGACCGGTTTCCAAGAGTGGGTAATCAATTTCTTTTTTAAGGAAGGGTGAGTAATTAATGTCTAATATGATTGTTGGGTATGCATGTTTTAACCCTCCTTTTTGTATTAGATTTGATTGATACCATAACCTCCTGTCTATTTTAAGGACTTTAGGACCCTATGTAATGAAGCTTAGACTTCAATTTTTTGGCTAAGTCCATTTTATAGAATATGTTAAAATTAGGCTTGAAGACTGGCTCAAGAATCATTGGACCTAAGGATTGCAGTTCTGAGGTTTCAAAACCGCCTATCAAGGAACCGCTTGGCAGAACCGCTTGTAACCTAATTGCCTTGTAATCCCCTATTTTGAAACCGCTTGTATCCCAATGTGCAAACCGCACACTTGGAAATCCTATTCTGGTAGAACCGCTTTCATGTCAAACCGCCTTTCTCCAGAACCGCTCCAATGATTGGCTACTTGAAGTGAACCTCATTGACCGTTGGAATCCACATCAGCAATATCAAAAGTCAACTACCATATCTTGTCACGTGACCCAATGTCGAGCGGTCTGCAAGGATCTCATAAAGGTGACAGATGTCCTAACCACCTTGATTGCGGCGAGGTCGATCAGCTTTACCTGCATCAACAGTTCCAAAGGACAAAAGTAGTTGCTGTGGACCAATGGGATTGCATCAAGGACTGTCCTTACAACTTCTGTATCCAACGGCTAGTTTCTTGATGCTTGGGTATAAATACCCCCAACCTTCATCATTTGCAGATTGCTTGAAAAACTTGAGAAATTGCTGTGTTCATCAGAAGTTGAAGCTCTGCCCAGAAATTCATAAGTCCTTTGAATCTTCATCTTCTTACTTCAAGAAATATTCTCCAGCCCAGAAATCAAGCCTTAACACATTCAAAAATCATTGAGCTCTACATCTCTCAGATTTAAAGAGCCTTGATCTTGAACACACACACACACACCTCACTTGTTTAAACACATAGTTTATTCATTTGAGATACACTGGTTATAGTCTAGGATTTGTTCTTCATAGAAAAGATTTTATTGTACTTTGTAATCTCTCAAATACTCAATATAAAATCTCTCTTAGAAATCCAAGACTAACCATCTTGGTAGTAGACGTAGATCGTTTATCGATTGAACCACTCCAAATATTGTGTTCTTACTTTCTGCATTTATATTTTCTTGTGCTTACTGATTATCTACTTATCTCTCTGTTTGATCTTTATTTAGATATCCATTATTGTGAAAAAGTGTTTGGAGTTAACATTGTCTAGACTTCACTTTTGCAAAGCGCACTTTCGATGAAAACCGCACTATCAAAACCGCTTTGCAAAACCGCCTCTCTCAAAATCGCTTTGTAACTTCATTATTCCGCTGTGCATTTTATAACTCTACTTGCAGTTTCTTACACACTGCAAGCGGTTTTGTAAGTATAGAGGATTAGTTTTAAATAGAGGGCGAAAAATTTGTAACAGCTATTCACCCCCCCCCCTCTAGCTGTATTTTCACCCTTGTTGCCACCTTTGGGACCAACAAGTGGTATCAAAGCTTACACATTTTAAAACCACTGTTTTTCAAGCTTAACAGCTTGTGTGCCGATTCGATATGGCAACCTCAAAGACAATGACTACTGTTAACTATTCACACATTCCAATGTTGGACGAAGACCATTTTGACATACGGAAGTGTCGAATGCTTATTCATTTGGAAACTATAGATGAAATGCTTTGGTGGAGTGCGTAATCAATGGCCCTCTAATTCCAATGAAGGCTAACACCGATGCAACCACCAATGCCGAAACTCCAGAGGTCAAAAGCCAAAAGATGAGTGGTCGGATGAAGAGAAGAGATTAGTTGCCTTGGACGGCAAGGCAAGGTTCATCATTTACGGAACCCTCCCCGTTTCAACTCTTCGAAAGTGATGTACCTCAAAACCGCAAAGCGGATGTGGGATGCCATAGAGAGCTACCTCGAAGGTGACGAAGAGTGCAAGGAAAAAAATTATACACCGTTGAAAGATCCTAAAACAACTTCAACAGAAAATCCAACGAAACCTTGCGTCAAACCTACGATCGCTATGTTGAGGTAGTTAATGCTTGTAGATCTCTTGGTAAAACTTTAACCGATAAGGAAATCAATATGACTTTCCTATACGCTTTAGGTTCTAGATGGGTAAATAAGGCTACCTCTCTAGAAGACTCCAAAGTATTGGGTACTTGGTCGTTAAGTAACTTGTATGCCAATCTTAGAGTCTATGAACTTAAATTAAATCATATTGAAGAGATAGAAGGGAAAACCAAATCGCTTTCTATGTCCGTAGTGGAACAAGAGGAGAAACCATCTACATCCAATCAAACGCGATCCTTCCATATCAACCTCATCACTCATCGAGATGGATGATGATGATTTTGCCATGTTTGTGAAAAGATTCCAAAAATTTAGAAAATCGTCAAAACCTTTCACATAATCATTTTCAAAAGGCAAACCTCCTGCAACATTTTCTAGGGCTGCGAGATACAAAGAAAAAGAGTGACCTAGTTTGCTACAACCGTAGGAAACCCGGCCACTTTGCATCCGAGTGTCCACAAACGGCTTAAGTATGAATATATGAAAAGAAAACCTCTCCTCGCGAAATTTTCTCGTCGCAAGGGAATGGTTCTTTGAGGAGGAAGAGAATTCCAAGGAATTAGCAACTTGGATTGAAACAGTTCGATGATGGAAGTGATGATGAAACCGAAGAGGTTAATCTCTCGCTTAGTTGCGGAACGCTTCCGATGAATCAGATTCTGGATCATTTGAGTTGCAAGATATGGAGGAAAAAGAGGTTTTTACAAAACTTCCAAATTATAAATTGGATGATGATATCAAACTTACTCCTAGCGTTAAGATAGGAAATTGCTCGTATTCACGTCCCATTTTCTCATCTAAAAATGCTCCACCTTCAAAAGCAATTCCAAAGAAAATTTTGAAAAAGGTGGTGGAAGAGGTTTCTCCCATGGAACATGAAAGGATGTTCAAGAAAGCTGAAATGGTGATCCATAAATTCTCAAATTTTAAGAAAGCCTTAAGCTTAGCTCATGATGAACTTAATCTATACAAGACGGAGAAAACTGTGATGAGGTCTGAAATTTCAAATCTTAAGGACCAAATCAGAAGTATGACTCCTCTTGCTGATCAAAACCGCATCCTTGAAACTAAGGTTGCTGCACTTCAACTCCGGAATGATGACTTGGTAACCCAAATCAACGATCTCCAAAAGATTATTGATTCGTGGATCAAGTCTCAATCCACCAAGGATAAAATCATGGACTCCCAAGTTCCTCCCGGAATTAAGGAAGGTCTAGGTTTTGGATCTGAGGAAGAGGAGAAGTGTGCATCCTCGAGTGAAAAGGATGAGGAAATTTTGGAACTAACTAAAAAAATTCCCAAGGGGAAGCATGCTAAAGGAAAGGATAAAGGACGACAAATTAATTTTGTCTATCCTAAAGGAAAGCAATATGGAAGGAATTCTGTGTTGAAACCTAAGGATTACGTAGGCGGTAGAAGAGGAAATGGCTTATGGAATTGGTCGCATACCTGCTCCAACCGCTCCTGGTGGAAAAGGTGGTGCTGCCAACTCCAGGTCTGACCGCACATCTTCTTCGACCGCTCCTCTTGCCTTCAAAAGCAGGAATAGCGTTCCCAGAAAATACGTGGTCAAACCAAAGCCTGTTCCCTTTATCTCAGCCGGAATCTTAGCTGGAACCGCTCCTCCCAAACCGCTTCCTTGTCCCAAACCGCATGCAACTCCTAAGAAGAGTAAGGAGTTAGTAAAACCTCATGATGCATGTAGCTTTTATAAATGTTCTGTGTGTGATGGTTTAGGTCACAAGGCTGCAGAATGCCTTTTGCGGTTCACACCCAATGCCAGGAAGAGTAAACCTCCTTCTGTCAAACAGGTGTGGGTCGTAAAGGGTTGCTAACCCGGGACCCAAGGAATAAATGGGGACCTCGTTCTTAATGTTTACATTTCGGGTCCTCTGCTTCATGGCTGGTCACTCCAAGGATAATGAATGGTATCTTGACAGTGGTTTGCTCAGAGACATATATTTGGAGATAAATCATTACTTGAAGATGTCGTTGAAGCAAGTGGTCCGTCTGTAACCTTTGGTGACAACAACAAAGGCAAGACCATTGGATATGGTATTATAAGGAGAGGAAACCTAACCATTGAGAAGGTTTCTCTTGTTGAAGGACTCAAGCACAACCTCCTTTCAATTTCTCAATTTTGCGACAAAGGAATGCTTTGCAACTTCACGTCATCAAACTGCTTTATCAAAGATAGCATTTCCGGCGTCACCATACTCACAGGGATTCGTAAGAGTAATATTTACATTATTGATCTAAATTCTGCATGTAGTATTACTAATCTCTATTTGTAGCTAAAAATGTGAGCGAAAATAGTTGGCTATGGCACAAGAGGTTGAGCCACTTGAACTTCAAGTATCTTGCAAAGATTGGTAGGGAAAACCTCGTTCGTGGTTTACCCAAAGTGGCTGACCACCATCCAAAGAAATGCAGTGCATGCCGGCTTAGTAAGCGATCCGCGTCGTCTTTCACTGACAAGACCGCTCCATCAACTTCAAGATGCTTACAAGCTTGCTTCACATAGATCTGTTTGGACCCGTAACCCTTTGCCGGCATTGGAGGAAATAGATATACCTTAGTGGTGGTGGATGATTACTCAAGATATACGTGGGTTGAGATGATGATTTCCAAAGATGACTGTTATGAGATTCTCACCGCACTCTTTAGACGGCTCCAAACTCGAAAAGAAGACGACATCGTTAGTGTTCGATCGAGATAATGGAACGAATTTAAGAACAACGGTGTTGCTCGGTATTGTGATGACCATGGGATTGATCACAATTTTTCAACCGCTGGTGTTCCACAACAAAATGGGGTTGTGGAAAGGAAGAATAGGACGTTGATTGAGGCTGGAAAGACAATGATATCTGAAGCAAAGCTACCTCAGTATTTCTGGGCTGAAGCAATCAATACCGCATGCTTCACTCAGAATCGCTCCCTCATCAACAAATCCTATAACAAGACACCCTATGAGCTTTGGCGAGGAAGAACCCCCAACATAGCATTCTTCAAGATCTTCTGGTACAAATGTTTTGTCTCTCTACAACGGAAGAGAAAATAGAGGTAAATTCGGAGCTAAAGCCGACGAAGGTATTTTTGTTGGGTATGCTAAACATTCAAAAGCTTTTCGTGTTTTCAATAAAACTAGTTTAAAAATAGTTGAGTCTGTCCATGTTACTTTTGATGAGCATTCTCTCCTTGAGCCACATTCTCTCCAGATGCAACTCCAAGGGAACAAGAAGTTGAGAATTCCCCTATCCAGCTTATAGAACCTCTTCGTCAACTTACTTTCCATGACTTCTACCGAAGGATCTAACGACGTTCCAATTGAAGATCTTCAAAGAAACCTCACCCAACCGGACTTACCCCTGAGGTTCGTGAAGTCGGCGAGCCACCTCCTCACAAATGTGATTGGTGATCTGCTTTCCTGTTCAAACAAGGAGATCAAACTATGACGAGCATACTTCTTTTTATCTCAAGTTGAACCCAAGAAGATTGATGAAGCACTCCAAAATTCCGGTTGGGTCGTTTGCCATGCAAGAAGAACTTCAACCGAGTTTGAAAGATGCAAGGTCTGGACTTTGGTGCCTAGACCTCGTGATCAAGGAGTTGATAGGAACTAAGTGGGTATTTAGGAATAAGATGGACGAGAATGGAAGCATCACTAGGAATAAAGCAAGGTTGGTTGCACAAGAATATAGTGCAAGAAGAAGGAATTGATTATGATGAAACCTTTGCTCCAGCTTGCAAGATCGTGGGAAGCTATCGTAATCTTCTTAGCCTACGCCTCTTAAAGCGTTTCAAGTTATATCAAATGGACGTAAAGAGTGCTTTCCTCAACGGCGAACCGCAAGAGACCGTGTATGTTGCCCAACCGCCCTGATTTGAAGACTCCAAATTTCCCAATTATGTCTACAAACTCCGTAAAGCTTTGTATGGACTTAAGCAAGCTCCAAGCGTACGGTATGAGACTCTTTCTAAATTTTTACTAGAAAAAGGATTTAAATGCGATAAAATTGATACAACTCTTTTATTGCCAAATATAATGAGCATACTTTACTTGTTCAAATTTATGTCGATGATATTATTTTTGGTTCTACTAATGAGTTGCTTTGTAAGCGTTTCGAGAAGCTAATGAAAAGCAAGTTTGAGATGAGCATGATGGGAGAATTAACTTTCTTCCTCGGGCTTCAAATCAAGCAATGCGAAGAAGGTATTTTTCTCAGCCAAGCCAAGTACACCAAGGAGTTGATAAAGAAGTTTGGATTAGAAAATGCTAAAGCATATGATACTCCTATGGCCACCGGCAATAAGCTAGATAAGGATCTCAAAGGTAAGAAAGTTGATCGAGACTTTATATCGAGGTATGATCGGCTCATTACTTTACTTAACCGGCTAGTAGGCCAGATATCATGTTTAGTGTTCGTGTATGTGCTCGTTACCAGCCGATCCTAGAGAAGCACATCTTATTGGTGCAAACCAAGAGTATAATCCGCTATTTATCTCGGGAACCACTAACCTTGGACTTTGGTATTCCAAAGATTCGAACTTCGATCTTGTAGGTTATTCAGATGCAGTATTATGCACTTGTACTATTGACAAATAAAAGCACTAGTGGTACTTGTCATTTCCTCGGGAATAGACTAGTTGCTTGGGGCCGCCAAGAAGCAAGCTTCGCCAAATTTCGGGGCCACAACTACAGTAGGCCGAGTATATTGCTGGCTGGGTAGTTGTTCGCCAAATCCTTTGGATGAAGCAGCTGCCAGCTGGTAGACTATGGAATCCATGAAGGGAATTGCCCCATCATGTGTGACAACACTTCAACAATTTTCAGTCTCCAACAACCATGTCATGCATTCCAAGACCAAGCACATAGATATCAAGTATCATTTCCTCAAAGATCGTGTGGAGAAAAGGAATATCCATTTAGAGTACGTGGGAACAGACAAACTGCATTGCCGATATCCTCACACAAAGGCCCTTGACTCCAAGAGATTTTCTTTTCTCGTGAGGAGAAATGGGTATGCTTGAACTTAAATAAATTCCATACTTTTTATTTGCTAACTTGTTTGTTGAGTCTAGGTTGAAATTCCTTTTGGAATCAAACCGCTTCGTTGAACCGCCCGTGCCAAAACCGCAAGATTATCCAACCGCCGCATGCAACCTCAAGCTCCAAACCGCTCATGCAGTCCCGACCGCTGATCAAAACCGCGTTTCAACAAGAAGTAAACTCTGTCTATTTTTATTTCGTTTATCTTAATTAAAAAAAAAAAAAAAAAAAAAACTGCTCAAACTCCTTTATTTATTTTTTAGTCCTTATTTTTGACATAAGGGTATTTTTGCAAATGTTTTCCTCAAAAATTCAAAATTTTAAGAGCATTTAATGCTAAGGGGACATGAGCATTTAAAGCCTTCATGTCACTCAAGCCAGTAGAGAGAGTGTATGTTAGTGAAAGGGTGCAACATGTGCTGGGTTAATTTCAATCATTCCTTCTCAACCAACCGCCCGCCCCCTTCACCCTATATATAACCTATGTTGGTGAAAACAAACCTTTTCTTCTGCCAACTCTGCAACTGTACCTCCTACCAACTCACTTTCTCTCTCTAAAACTCTTCACAAAACCTCCACTTTCAAACTTTTTCTGAAATGGCCTCTACTTCAAAAAGACAGAGAGCCTCTACCACTGCTAGAGCAAAGAAACCTATCCTGGAAATGGTAATCAATTTCTAACCCTAATTCTTTTCTATTTCTTTAAAATCTCGCCATTGTTAACCATAGAAACTGGCTCGTATGCATGTTCATGGTTTTTGATGATTTTGAACTTGTTTCTTCACCATTTTTGATAAAATTTGTTGGGTTTTGCCTGTAATCAGTGCCTAGATTTACATTCTCATAGTTTATTTCATGATCAATGCATGATTTGAGTACTGATTTTATGATTTTCGCTTATACACTTCGAAACCCACTTTCGTGTTCTTGGTGTTTATGAATGATTCTCTCCGGGTAAAGATTGAATTTTAATGATGTATTGTTAATCTCCTTCCCAATGTGATCATTTTGATATGTTATTTGCTCATTTTGGTTAAAGTTTCATGTATCTCTGCTTCGTTCTTGGTGTTCTTGAATGTTCTTGGTGTTCTTCACACAAACCCATGAATCTGTTCTTGAAAAATCATATATTTTCGTTGCCTTGATTCTCGTGAAAGTGTTTTTCCAACACTTAGAATATTTTCAAATTTTTCGTAAATTTTGGATTTTATTTTTGGTTTGAAACCGCTTGTATGCAACCGCTTAGGAATTTTTGTTTCAAACCGCTCCTCACCTATTCAACCTAAACCGCATGTTCTAAAACCGCATTCTCAAATCTTTAGAAACCGCATGTCGTTTATTTTCTTTCCAATGTTTTTGAGATTTTACTAAGTATATAGGCCGGACACCAAGAAATTCCTTCTCTAATCACCGCTTGCATAGCAAGGGGATAAGTTTGGATTACAATGCCACGTACTTAAGTAATTTTGTTCTCAAAGTCCTCATTATTTGTTTAAGTATTCATGGTTTCACTGGGTTTGAAATTTTCAAACCGCACTATTGCTCAACCGCTTGGTGCTCAAACCGCATGTGAATTATGAATACACAAATGGATCTAACACTTGAAATTTTAATTTTATAGGATCCAACTACTTTTCCTACCGGGAAGCTAAAGTGAATGAGGAAGAGCTCAAAATCGATGCTCGAAGTGGAGTTGCTAAGGAAGCTAAGAGTTTCAGCATCCTACCTCTCTTCACCAAGAAGCAAGAATTTCATAGTGCCATCTTTCGTGGATCTCGCCTCTTTTGTAACCGCTAAGAAGGATTCAAGAGTTCTTGAACAAGGCCAAAAAGCTTCCCGCCTCGACCGCCGGTTTGGCAAGGCACAAGCTCTCCATGTAGACTACATTGACATAAGAAGACTTTTCGTATTTGTTGGTGGAGCTCCCTTAGAAGGTTGATCAAGTCATTCAAGACAATGCCGGCTTCCAAACCGCCAAAGTAGATACCTTGTCTAAGAAGTACAAGAAGATCCCGCGAAAGAATTTTGGTGAACCGATGAACTTTATAGGTCATCTAGCGGGGAGATCCATTTGGCGCGAAAGATGAACCTTCAAGAAATCCAAGCCTCGTCCAACCCTCACCCACTCCTTCACCTACCCTCTCCTTCACCTTCCCCGTAAAATCACTATCACCCTTATCTTCCCCAATCAACATATAACTCACCCCAATATTCCCATTCGATAAATTCCCAACACTCCAACCAAACACCTACCAAATCCCTGCTTATCAACAATGGCAAACCAAGCCCTCTCAGCTCGGACATGCCACATCCAAATCTCGTTAGGATGGACCCAACCCCGTCAATTCCCCTCACCTAAACCGCTCCCATTCCAACACCCCTAACCGCTCCGCATCCATTTCCTCAAAAGTCCCTAACTCCCAACTCAAGGGTCCCCTCATACTCAAAAGACCCCTCCTCCAAAACCTCCTCGTACACAAACCGCTCCCGAAACCAACCAAACTCAACCGCCTCCCATTTTCCCAACCGCCCCACCCTCAACCGCCCTCCTTCGTAATACTCCCAAATTCTCCAAACCCTAAATTTGATTCAAGGCCAACTTATAATAAACCAAGGCCATGTCATTTCCTTGACCGCCTCCAATGAAACCCTCCTTGAATCCAACCGCACTTGCAAGCCAAGGTAGATTCTCACTCCCTTGAGCTGGCTAACCTTAAGGCCTCTTCGCTTGATGCCATTAAGGGCGGGAGACGGCGTACAAATTCCATCCTCCTCCTCCTCAACCGCTCCTCGGATCAAACCGCTTCCATGATCAAAACCGCTTCGAAGCCTTTCGTAACTTTGAAGCTGCTTTGGTCAAAGCCCTAAGATAAAGCATCGCTGAGGAGATGAAAAATCTCTCGATATCCTCGAGAAAACTTTGTTCCTCCCTTGAAAAGGATCTCGGGTAGCTTAAGCTCAAAATTTCTTGATTTTCTTCAATCCAAAGCACCGCAATTATCTCAAGTTGTCTGCATCGCCTCGATAATTTCCAATGCGGAAGAAGTCTTGGAACAAATTGATCTTTTCAAGGTGGATTCAAAGGTAAATCTCGATACTCGTGTCGATACAGCCAAGGCCAAGCCGAACGAGATCCAAGATGAGTTCAATGACCGCTTGGACAACCTCGTGGAAGGATTCAACTCCAGACTCGCTCAACAAGCCAATGATCTCAAAACCTCCCTCGAAGGTATCTCGCGATCTCGAACCAATGGAACAAGCCATTCAAGCTCGACCGTCCGCTGCTCAGAGGAAGTGCACACCATCTTCAATTCCCTTTACTCTTCCCTCTCCATGTTCAGCCGGATACTATCGTAGACAATCTGTGGAAAACACCAAAGCGGTCGGGTGCCACCAATTGTACCTCTCGCTCATTCCTCGTCAATGCCTTAAAGAAGCTCGAAGCTACTCTTACCGTAACCGCAGAGGAAGTTAGAAGATTGAGGAAAGCGTTTGCTCCCGACCAAAGCAGAGCCGACCTAGTGTTGCCGAACATGAAGTGAACAAGCCGCCAACAGTAAACCGCTTTTTCCTTGTAATTTTTTTGGTAAGTTTGGACGGCACTTTCTTTGTATTTTCCTTTGTCCAACTTACTTCATTTTTGTTTTTTGTAATCTTGTCATTTCCTTTCATTCCTGTACTTGTAATCATCTTAGGAATTAATGGAAATTGCATCATGGTTCCAAAACTTTGTTCATATCAAACTGCTTGTTTGTAGAACAATGAAACCGCCTATGGTCTTAAACCTCATTCAAATATTTTTCAACTTAAAAACCACTATTTTGAATTGATGTTTAAACATTCAGTTTAAACCGCACTTTGAACTTAAACTCATATTTTTAAGTGCACTGAATGCATTTCTATACTTTTCAAATTGTAAATTTCTCAATCTTTCAAAAGTTTAGAAACCTATAGCTTAAGCTAGTGTGTGCATTAACTTGGGACATGACTTACCGTGTTTATTCTTATGGACATGTTTTTACCAAGTATAATGTTTGCTTTTGTCGTAGTAGGTAATGGCATCAATCAAATAGGGGAGATTGTCGGGTATGCATGTTTTAACCCTCCTTTTTGTATTAGATTTGATTGATACCATAACCTCCTGTCTATTTTAAGGACTTTAGGACCCTATGTAATGAAGCTTAGACTTCAATTTTTTGGCTAAGTCCATTTTATAGAATAGGTTAAAATTAGGCTTGAAGACTGGCTCAAGAATCATTGGACCTAAGGATTGCAGTTCTGAGGTTTCAAAACCGCCTATCAAGGAACCGCTTGGCATAACCGCTTGTAACCTAACTGCCTTGTAATCCCCTATTTTGAAACCGCTTGTATCCCAATGTGCAAACCACACACTTGGAAATCCTATTCTGGTAGAACCGCTTTCATGTCAAACCGCCTTTCTCCAAAACCGCTCCAATGATTGACTACTTGAAGTGAACCTCATTGACCGTTGGAATCCACGTCATCAATATCAAAAGTCAACTACCATATCTTGTCACGTGACCCAATGTCGAGCGCATCCGCAAGGATCTCATAAAGGTGACAGATGTCCTAACCACCTTGATTGCACTCGAGGTCCGATCGCCTTTACCTCGCATCAACAGCCTAAAGGACAAAAAGTAGTTGCTGGGACCAACGGGATTGCATCAAGGACCTGCCCTTACAACTTCTGTATCCAACGGCTAGTTTCTTGATGCTTGGGTATAAATACCCCCAACCTTCATCATTTGAAGATTGCTTGAAAAACTTGAGAAATTGCCGTGTTCATCGAAGTCAAGCTCGCCGTAAATTCATAAGTCCTTTGAATCTTCATCTTCTTACTTCCAAGAAATATTTCCCAACCCGTAAATCAAGCCTTAACACATTCAAAAATCATTGAGCTCTACATCTCTCGATTTAAAGAGCCTTGATCTTGAACACACACACACACACCTCACTTGTTTAAACACATAGTTTATTCATTTGAGATACACTCGGTTATAGTCTAGGATTTGTTCTTCATAGAAAAGATTTTATTGTACTTTGTAATCTCTCAAATACTCAATATAAAATCTCTCTTAGAAATCCAAGACTAACCATCTTGGTAGTGGACGTAGATCGTTTATCGATTGAACCACTCCAAATATCGTGTTCTTACTTTCTGCATTTATATTTCTTGTGCTTACCGATTATCTACTTATCTCTCTCGTTTGATCTTTATTTAGATATCCATTATTTTGAAAAAGTGTTTGGAGTTAACATTGTCTAGACTTCACTTTTGCAAACCGCACTTTCAAGAAACCGCACTATCAAACCGCTTTGCAAAACCGCTCTCTCTCAAAACCGCTTGTAACTTCATTATTCCGTCGTGCATTTTATAACTCTACTTGCAGCTTACACACTGCAAGCGGTTTTGTAAGTATAGAGGATTAGTTTTAAATCGAGGGCGAAAAATTTGTAACAGCTATTCACCCCCCCTCTAGCTGTATTTTCACCCTTGTTGCCACCTTTGGGACCAACAAGTGGTATCAGAGCTAACACATTTTAAAACCACTGTTTTTCAAGCTTAACAAATTGTGTGCCGATTCGATATGGCAACCTCAAAGACAATGACTACCGTTAACTATTCACACATTCCAATGTTGACGAAGACCATTTTGACATCCGGAAGTGCCGAATGCTTATTCATTTGGAAACTATAGATGAAATGCCGGTGGAGTGCGTAATCAATGGCCCTCTAATTCCAATGAAGGCTAACACCGATGCAACCACCAATGCCGAAACCTGCAGGTCAAAAGCCAAAAGATGAGTGGTCGGATGAAGAGAAGAGATTAGTTGCCTTCGACAAAGAAGGCAAGGTTCATCATTTCGGAACCCTCCCCGTTTCAACTCTTCGTAAAGTGATGTACCTCAAAACCGCAGCGTATGTGGGATGCCATAGAGAGCTACCTCGAAGGTGACGAAGAGTGCAAGGAAAACAAATTATACACTCGTTGAAAGATCCTACAACAACTTCAACCGTAAAATCCAACGAAACCTTGCGTCAAACCTACGATCGCTATGTTGAGGTAGTTAATGCTTGTAGATCTCTTGGTAAAACTTAACCGATAAGGAAATCAATATGACTTTCCTATCTCGCTTTAGGTTCTAGACGGGTAAATAAGGCTACCTCTCTAGAAGACTCCAAAGTATTGGGTACTTGGTCGTTAAGTAACTTGTATGCCAATCTTAGAGTCTATGAACTTAAATTAAATCATATTGAAGAGATAGAAGGGAAAACCAAATCGCTTTCTATGTCCGTAGTGGAACAAGAGGAGAAACCATCTACATCCAATCAAACCGCCGATCCTTCCATATCAACCTCATCACTCATCGAGATGGATGATGATGATTTTGCCATGTTTGTGAAAAGATTCCAAAAATTTAGAAAATCGTCAAAACCTTTCACAAAAATCATTTTCAAAAGGCAAACCTCCTCGCAATATTTTCTAGGGCCGCAGATACAAAGAAAAAGAGTGACCTAGTTTGCTACAACCGTAGGAAACCCGGCCACTTTGCATCCGAGTGTCCACAAACTCTAAGTATGAATATATGAAAAAGAAAACCTCTCCCCGCGAAATTTTCTCGTCGCAAGGGAATGGTTGCCGAGGAGGAAGAGAATTTCCAAGGAATTAGCAACTTGGATTGAAACAGATTCTGATGATGGAAGTGATGATGACACCGAAGAGGTTAATCTCTCGCTTAGTTGCGTACGCTTCCGATGAATCGATTCTCGAATCATTTGAGTTGCAAGATATGAAGGAAAAAGAGGTTTTTACAAAACTTCCAAATTATAAATTGGATGATGATATCAAACTTACTCCTAGCGTTAAGATAGGAAATTGCTCGTATTCACGTCCCATTTTCTCATCTAAAAATGCTCCACCTTCAAAAGCAATTCCAAAGAAAATTTTGAAAAAGGTGGTGGAAGATGTTTCTCCCATGGAACATGAAAGGATGTTCAAGGAAGTCTGAAAATGGTGATCCATCAATTCTCAAATCTTAAGAAAAGCCTTAAGCTTAGCTCATGATGAACTTAATCTATACAAGACGGAGAAAACCGTGGATGAGGTCTCGAAATTTCAAATCTTAAGGACCAAATCAGAAGTATGACTCTCTTGTCGATCAAAACCGCATCCTTGAAACTAAGGTTGCTGCACTTCAACTCCTAATGATGACTTGGTAACCCAAATCAACGATCTCCAAAAGATTATTGATTCGTGGCTCAAGTCTCAATCCACCAAGGATAAAATCATGGACTCCAAGTTCCTCCCGAAATTAAGGAAGGTCTAGGTTTGGATCTCGAGGAAGAGGGAGAAGTGTGCATCCTCGAGTGAAAAGGATGAGGAAATTTTGGAACTAACTAAAGAAATTCCCAAGGGGAAGCATGCTAAAGGAAAGGGTAAAGGATCGACAAATTAATTTTGTCTATCCTAAAGGAAAGCAATATGGAAGGAATTCTCGTGTTGAAACCTAAGGATTCTCGTGAAAGCAAACCAAGAGGAAATGGCTTATGGAATTGGTCGCATACCCGCTCCAACCGCTCCTCGGTGGAAAAGGTGGTGCCGCTAACCTGTGTCTCGACCGCGCATCTTCTTCGACCGCTCCTCTTGCCTTCAAAAGGTGAATAGCGTTCCTGTGAAATACGTGGTCAAACCAAAGCCTCGTTCCCTTTATCTCAGCCTCGGAATCTTAGCCGGAACCGCTCCTCCCAAACCGCTTCCTTGTCCCAAACCGCATGCAACTCCTAAGAAGAGTAAGGAGTTAGTAAAACCTCACGATGCTTGTAGCTTTTATAAATGTTCTCGTGCTGTGATGGTTTAGGTCACAAGGCCGCGTAATGCCTTTTGCGGTTCACATCCAATGCCAGAAGAGTAAACCTCCTTCGTCAAACAAAGTGTGGGTCGTAAAGGGTTGCTAACTTCAGACCCAAGGAATAAATGGGGACCTCGTTCTTAATGTTTACATTTCAGTCCTCTCGCTTCATGGCCGGTCACCCAAGGATAATGAATGGTATCTTGACAAAGGGTCAAGCCAAGACATATGACTCGAGATAGATCATTACTTGAAGATGTCGTTGAAGCAAGTGGTCCGCTCCTGTAACCTTTGGTGACAACAACAAAGGCAAGACCATTGGATATGGTATTATAAGGAGAGGAAACCTAACCATTGAGAAGGTTTCTCTTGTTGAAGGACTCAAGCACAACCTCCTTTCAATTTCTCAATTTTGCGACAAAGGAATGCTTTGCAACTTCACGTCATCAAACCGCTTTATCAAAGATAGCATTTCGGCGTCACCCTACTCACAGGATTCGTAAGAGTAATATTTACATTATTGATCTAAATTCCGCATGTAGTATTACTAATCTCTCGTTTTTGTAGCTAAGAATGTGAGCGAAAAATAGTCAAGGCTATGGCACAAGAGGTCGAGCCACTTGAACTTCAAGTATCTTGCAAAGATTGGTAGGGAAAACCTCGTTCGTGGTTTACCCAAAGTGGCGACCACCATCCGTAGAAATGCAAGGCATGCCACTTGGTAAGCACCGCCGTTTTTCACCAAAGAAGACCGCTCCATCAACTTCAAGATGCTTACAACCGCTTTCACATAGATCTTGTTGGGACCCGTAACCACCGCCAAAGATTGGAGGAAATAGATATACCTTAGTGGTGGTGGATGATTACTCAAGATATACGTGGGTTGAGATGATGATTTCCAAAGATGATCAAGTTATGAGATTCTCACCGCACTTCTTAGACTGGCCTCCAAACTCAAAAAGAAGACGACATCGTTAGTGTTCGATCGTATAATGGAATGTAATTTAAGAACAATCTGGTGTTGCTCAAGCATTGTGATGACCATGGGATTGATCACAATTTTTCAACCGCCGGTGTTCCACAACAAAATGGGGTTGTGGAAAGAAAGAATAGGACGTTAATTGAGGCCGGAAAGACAATGATATCTCGAAGCGAAGCTACCTCGCATTTTTGGGCCGAAGCAATCAATACAAAGCATGCTTCACTCGTAACCGCTCCCTCATCAACAAAACCTATAACAAGACTCCCTATGAGCCTTTGGCGAGGAAGAACCCCCAACATTGCATTCTTCAAGATCTTCTACGCAAATGTTTTATCTCTACAACTAAGAGAAAATAGAGGTAAATTCGGAGCTAAAGCCTAAACATTCAAAAGCTTTTCGTGTTTTCAATAAAACTAGTTTAAAAATAAGTTGAGTCTCGTCCATGTTACTTTTGATGAGCATTCTCTCCTTGAGCCACATTTGGCTCCAAATGTTGCCGATGATTTTGTTGAGCATAATGAACCAGGTTAACCATCTCAAACCGCACCTCGAACCTCAACCGCAAAATCCAAAGACCTCAACCGAAATTCCTCAAACCGCACCTTCAAACCGCACCCGGCTCCTACTCCGTATGCAACTCCAAGGGAACAAGAAGTTGAGAATTCCCCTATCCAAATTTTATAGAACCTCTTCGTCAACTTACTTTCCATGACTTCGCCAAGGATCTAACGACGTTCCAATTGAAGATCTTCAAGAAACCTCGCCCAACCAGACTTACCCCGAGGTTCGTGAAGTCGCTAGCCACCCCCTCACAAATGTGATTGGTGATCTGCTTTTCCTGTTCAAACAAGGAGATCAAATTATGACGAGCATACTTCTCTTTATCTCAAGTTGAACCCAAGAATATTGATGAAGCACTCCAAGATTCCATTGGGTCGTTGCTATGCAAGAAGAACTCAACCAATTTGAAAGATGCAAGGTCTGGACTTTGGTGCCTAGACCTCAGGATCAAGGAGTGATAGGAACTAAGTGGGTATTTAGGAATAAGATGGACGAGAATGGAAGCATCACTAGGAATAAAGCAAGATTGGTTGCACAAGGATATAGGCAAGAAGAAGGAATTGATTATGATGAAACCTTTGCTCCAGCTTGCAAGATTGGAAGCTATCGAATCTTCTTAGCCTACGCCTCTTTCAAGCGTTTCAAGTTATATCAAATGGACGTAAAGAGTGCTTTCCTCAACGGCGAACCGCAAGAGACCGTGTATGTTGCTTCCAACCGCCCGGATTTGAAGACTCCAAATTTCCCAATCATGTCTACAAACTCCTTAAAGCTTTGTATGGACTTAAGCAAGCTCCAAGGGCAATGGTATGAGACTCTTTCTAAATTTTTACTAGAAAAAGGATTTAAACGTGGTAAAATTGATACAACTCTTTTATCACAAATATAATGAGCATACTTTACTTGTTCAAATTTATGTCGATGATATTATTTTTTGGTTCTACTAATGAGTTGCTTTGTAAGCGTTTCGAGAAGCTAATGAAAAGCAAGTTTGAGATGAGCATGACGGGAGAATTAACTTTCTTCCTAAGCTTCAAATCAAGCAATGCGAAGAAGGTATTTTCCTCGCCCAAGCCAAGTACACCAAGGAGTTGATAAAGAAGTTTGATTAGAAAATGCTAAAGCATATGATACTCCTATGGCCACCGGACAATAAGCTAGATAAGGATCTCAAAGGTAAGAAAGTTGGATCGTACTTTATATCGAGGTAATGATCGGCTCATTACTTTACTTAACTCAAGCTAGTAGGCCCGATATCATGTTTAGTGTCCGTGTATGTGCTCGTTACCAAGCCGATCCTAGAGAAGCACATCTTATTGCATAAAGCCAAGCGTATAATCCGCTATTTATCCGGGAACCACTAACCTTGGACTTTGGTATTCCAAAGATTCGAACTTCGATCTTGTAGGTTATTCAGATGCAGATTATGCAAATTTGTACTATTGACAGAAAAGCACTAGTGGTACTTGTCATTTCCTGAATAGACTAGTTGCTTGGGCTGCCAAAGAAGCAAGCTTCGCCAGCCAACCACGTAGGATGAGTATATTGATGCCGGTAGTTGTTGGCTGCCAAATCCTTTCGATGAAGCAATAGCTTGGTAGACTATGGAATCCATGAAGGAATTGCCCCATCACGTGTGACAACACTTCAACAATTTCGCCTCCAACAACCCCCGTCATGCATTCCAAGACCAAGCACATAGATATCAAGTATCATTTCCTCAAAGATCATGTGGAGAAGAGGAATATCCATTTAGAGTACGTGGGAACAGACAACCGCATTGCCGATATCCTCACAAAGGCTCTTGACTCCAAGAGATTTTCTTTTCTCGTAGGAGAAATGGGTATGCTTGAACTTAAATAAATTCCATACTTTTTATTTGCTAACTTGTTTGTTGAGTCTAGGTTGAAATTCCTTTTGGAATCAAACCGCTTCGTTGAACCGCCCGTGCCAAAACCGCAAGATTATCCAACCGCCCGCATGCAAACCTCAAGTTCCAAACCGCTCATGCAAGCCGACCGCTTGATCAAAACCGCGTTTCAACAAGAAGTAAACTCTGTCTATTTTTATTGCTTATCTTAATTTAAAAAAAAAAAAAAAAAAAAAAAAAAAACCGTTCAAATTCCTTTATTTATTTTTTAGTCCTTATTTTTGACATAAGCGGTATTTTTGCAAATGTTTCCCTCAAAATTCAAAATTTTAAGAGCATTTAATGCTAAGGGGACATGAGCATTTAAAGCCTTCATGTCACCCGTCACAGAGAGAGGTGCAGAGGTGAAAGGGTGCAACAGCTGGGTTAATTTCAATCATTCCTTCGAACCAACCGCCGCCCCCTTCACCCTATATAAACTCTACAGTTGGTGAAAAACAAACCTTTTCTTCTCGCCATAACTCTCGCAACTGTAGCCTCCTACCAACTCACTTTCTCTCTCTAAAACTCTTCACACAAAACCTCCATTTTCAAAACTTTTTTCGAAATGGCCTCTACTTCAAAAAGACAGAGAGCCTCTACCAC